>LBNU01005578.1:61047-81660 GCA_014162995.1 Artemisia annua | reverse complement strand
AACTAAGTGGTACAACCCCGCGCAAGGAGAACTGATTGACTACATTAGTATCGAGTGCTCGTACCAAATCTACGCCATCATACCTTGATCATACCCCGATTCGTGCAAGTAAGTCCACTTCGAGTGACCTATTTTCGTTCTTGTGAAGTTAGCTCTCTACTGCGCATACGAAATCGTTGGCACTACAATTTCTAGAAACCATTTTGGATCTTGATGAAGATCCAAACAGAGAACGACTGGCCTTCCTTCCTTTACAGATACTCGATGTTCTACCAACGGCGAAGATTCCTTACACACACCAGAACTAATTTGGTTCGTCGTTTCTAACTTAGAAAACCTCCTTCAAAGCCTGTTTACGTGACCTCGGAGATAAAACTTCTTCCCATCGCCGTTATAAGTTTTCTCTAATTAACACAATTACCTCGACAATATCTTTGGTCGTCTTCACTAAACTCGCCAAACTTAGCTACAGATGCCTGATGATGCGTTTGCAATCTCAAAATTGAGCCAAATCATCAAGGACATGACGTTAAATTTCTCTTTCTCAATAACTTGATACACGGCCTAATCTCGTGACAGTTCTTGTCTGATGAGTTGCGAGATTAAGTTCGAATCAAATTGTTACTTGGCTTAAGGTGGAATTCAGTTTGCCACTTAGCTTAACCTCGTGACAGTTCTTGTCTGATGAGTTGTGAGGTTAAACTAGATGTAAGTTAACATTCACCTCAAGCCACAGGAAAATTTTGCTTAAGGCTTTGATGAATTTGCTCAAGGACGAGAAAGTTTACTTCATCAAGACTAACCACTCGGTAGTTACCTTTAGACTGCGTATTTTGCTACTATCAGAAGGACGAGCTTGGATAAGCATGTCATAAGTTAAGGCTATTAGTAGTGTTCGAATTTGCCGCATAAGTAGAGGCCACCATGCTGAAGACCTGATTGACTTATAGACTCCTTCTCTATGACCTTGATCTTCGTTGAGCTCTAAGTACAAGCAATGGTCTTGTTGATTCTAATATAGGTGGCTAGATCGTTTACAACGGATTAACAGTTCCTCTAGCAAAATTTATCGTCTTGGGCTAAAATCACCGTCGGAAATTTAATGGTTAATGTATGAGGAACCGTAAGTAAAGCTTAGTTGATGACCAAATAGTTATCACCCCATAAGCAATTGGCTTGATGATTTATTTCGTGTTGTTGAAAAGCCAAAGGGAACCCTCGTTAGGGTAGTGGGCAACTTAGATGAGACAAGATTTTAATAATAAGTTTATTTGAGCTTAGACCGTGGACATGAGTTACTTGGGAACGAAAGGACCAAGCGAGACTTAAGTACCCACAACTTTTGGCACTCGTAGTAGCTGAATTTTGAGGACAAAATTCTTTTAACAGGGGTAGACTGTAGCAACTGGCATTTACGGGGCGATACTCTTTATGAAAACTCAGAACTATTAGTAACAACCGATGATTTTTCAAACATTAGTCTAATAATGAATTTCATTTATTAGTACCTGTTATACATTTTCGAGCTTTTTGGAACTCATTTGATTTGAAACCGAGAGGTGAACTCGCATAACGTAAAAAAAAAAAACAGCTTTTAACACGTAACGACACTAGACTGGGCGTGGTCTACATTAAATTAACATATTACGGCTCTAATAGAGTTATTTCATGTATCATGACATTTTATTTTACAAGTCTCACAATAAACGCGCATAAATTGCATTTTAGTTCACTCGCGCACGCTTTTTGCACCAACCAACCAAGTATTTAATCATAGCTCACGTCACTACTCCATACTATATAAAAACTACAAAATTACATCCNCATACTGAATGGTCAATGTCTAATTTTAACAGTTCAGATTTCATATCAAAATTAATTATCCAGATTAAACAGATGTCCAGATTTTTACAGATCGTATCAGATATACAGATGTTAGATTTACTCAGATTAGTAGTTTCATAAATCAGAGATTTATTTTACAAGTCTCACAATAAACGCGCATAAATTGCATTTTAGTTCACTCGCGCACGCTTTTTGCACCAACCAACCAAGTATTTAATCATAGCTCACGTCACTACTCCATACTATATAAAAACTACAAAATTACATCCCTCCCATAAGCAAAAACCGGCCACCCTCTTTAAATACCATACCATGTGTCAATGTGTTCCAAAAGTGTACTAAACTTAGCCAAAGTCCACTAACAAAACAAATTTCATGATCCCCCTCCCCTTGTCCCACATATGACGCCACCACTAGGACCACACAACCATCCAAATGTTTCCAATCTAAGTTAAACATGTTAGGGTACTTTCATTGTTTGATTTTTGGTTCATTCTATATGTTTAGCTATATATACAATGTCAACTAGTAAAGACAAGTGAACCCCCCCTTTTTTTTGCATCACCTATTTCGGCACCACTTGGAGGACCACAACCCTACTCCCAATCTTTTCCAATAAGTCTAGGCGTGGTGATGTACTAAGCATGTTTTGATTTGTTTACATGCGTGCTTAAGTCTCTATATATACAATGTCCAACCTTAAAATCAATGGTAAAAGTCCTCATTTCCTCTTCTTTTTTAGCCATTCGAAACACAGCTACACTCATTTGTTTTCAATTCAACTTTTACTTATTCTTTCTTTTTTGTTACTGTACGAAGCATACAAACAAGAAACACACTCATTTTCAACTTAAATCTACTAAAAACAAGGCTAAACAAGGATACATTGTATTGGATTCAAGCTGCATATGGAATTTTGGGTTATAATTAATCATTGGGTAACAGTGGTGTTCTTGACTTCTTACTACTCGACACACACGAAAAACCATAGTAAGGTTTCTTTACTACTCCAACTTTTGTGTTCGTTGATTTAAACATGTTGATAAATTAGATTTCACTTGATTTTATTTACGTATAAAAAGAAATACAAGTTGCAAATTTGCTTTTTGGGTTGTATGCTACTCGACATACCTCAGAAATATGAAAAGATTTGGTTACTTGAAGCTTGTGTGGTATATGTTGAATTTGTTATACACTGATAAGCACAACTAAATAAGCTAATGCTTATTTTTAAAGATTTCGACTAGTATACAACTATAAAAACTTATTAGACATTTTTTTTAAGAATAAACACAAGGGAAAAACTTAGATTTATTGAAAATACCAAGTTTGGCTCAATGATGGAAAAAGTGCTTATTTCAAAACTTTATCTTATTTGACTTGGTATAGTTTTTGGTTTTGGCTTACTGTACAAGGCAAACATAGTTGTATGTTATAGTTTCCAATCATTAATTTGAAATATTTATAAACAATTCACAAAACTCGATCAAAAATTGACCATTAAACTATTAAATTTCGACTCGTTACATCGAAGTGAAACAATATATATATATATATATATATATATATATATATATATATATATATATATATATATATATATATATATATATATATATATATATATATATATATATATATATATATATATATATATATATATATATATATATATAAACTGGAAGATAATTGGCTAGTGCTGCATAATAAACTTTTGATAATCCACTGAACTTTAATAATTAAAACAAGAACCATATTTACTGGAAATGAGCATTGACTAGACTTATTTATCTTTGTTACATAGTACATCTAGAGGAAACATGAGGAGGTGTTGTGTTATCAAGTTGCACAATGAGAATGAATAAACAGTGGGCTATTCAAGTAACAAACTAGTAGCATGAGAATGTTTTAACCTGACTTGTTTCATGTGGCTTTCTGCACTATATCTCAACATATTTTTTTTCCAACTTCGGTCTATCACTTAGCTAGCTCAATGATTTTCTGTTCTAAAAAGTTGTTTTAATGTTTTAAATGGGTAAATTGCAACATTGGAGATTTTCAGAAAACTAAAACGCATACACATGTCACGCCCGATTTTCGCCAAAAATACTACACTTAGAATATTTTTAACAAAATCAACTAACGGACGATAAGCGAATTTTATAGAAACATGCACTCTAAAATATATAATCATCCACTAACTATTTTACTCTTATTAAGTTAAACTTATATATACGTATACACTTATATATACATACATTGTAGTAATTATCTAAACCTTAATGATTTATATAAATACGCTAATAGCTAACGACATTTTTACATCTTTTGACCACGTCTATTATTCATGATACTTTACTTGTGATTATTTTCCGTACCTTGTCTTTCAGATACTTTTGTAACGTAGACTCATTCGTCACGTATACTTTTCTTATTGTATACTTATGTGTATACTTATACACTTTCCAAGAGCCAATACTTATAAACATTTAGAAACTGTTTAAATATAGACATTGCCACACAAGCAAGAATAACACAAACGCTTAGAAACTTTCAAATTTATTCTCACATCGAGTCTCAACGTAAATCTGTAAACTAAAACTTGCCATACAAATCTAGGTCACGTGCCGGAGCCGTCACATACCAAATTTTGACTTTCACTTCAGACTGCTTTTGCTGAGGTGAGTTCTCATAGCCCCACTTTTTAATATGTTTTACTTGGGGTGAAAATGGTACTCAATGTTTTTCAAATGTTTTTATGCTGTGATTACTGTTTACATGATTTTGGACAATATGTGCGTTTTGATTGCAATATGGCCTTGTTTTGTAACATTTGTGCGCAACTGTTTAACTCCATTTGGAGCCGAAACAATGGATAGTACTATCTGGGGTAGCTCCCCACTATTAGTAACATGTGTGTAACATTTTGGTAGGTTCAGTTGTCGCACGCATCGTGGTTTCATTAAGTGTTTACATTTGTGTATCTTGCTCACTATTGTCCTACGCTATATGATTCACAGCTTCATGGTTTAACTTTCAAACCTACGAGCTCACCAACATTATGTTGACGTTTTAGTACCATTTTCAGGTGATCATTGTTACAGTATTTGAAGGCACGTTTTTGGAGTCAAGACAATTTGATAATATGCTACTATGTTTTCAAGACGATAAGATTTCAAAAGAGACATATTTCACGAGGAATGTTTTGTAAATTAATGTTGTAATAAATGTAAGGTTGAATCTATGATGTTATTGCAAGTGCCTTTCTCAGTTACATCGCGTGTTTCGCTTTGACGGGGTGTAACAATGGTATACCTAATTATATTCAAGTATTGTGTGGTTTTGCGAGTGATGTAAAAATTAAAAGACCGTGAGAAGGCCACCAAAATCAACCGCAATCAATATTCACAACGAAATCGATTGATGTGAGAATCATTAATTTAGAGATACCATCCATAACGAAATCGAGACTCAAAGCAATAGAAGAATGGAACATACCGATTGTGTCACTGCGACGGAAGGCGGCGGCTGAAATGATTGGAAAACAAATACCGCGGCTGAAGAATGGAACATACCGATTCCGTGTAATACCAATTTGTGAGCCTGCAAGATCAAAATAAAAATAAAAGTTTAATTCAAGAGCTATAGGAAAAAGATTAATAGCGAATGCTTAATCCGATTTGAATGGGTGTTTTTAATTTGTTTTAAACTGATTCTTCCTCCGAAAGTTTTGGTTTACTCCGTATATAATTAACCTTTGTTTGACTTCCTAATATAACGCCCAGTTACACTTACAACTCGTTTACAGCTTTTCAAATTAATTAGTTTCCTAATTTCCATAGTTTGACAAGGGCATTATGGGCATTGACCCAAAATTCAGTTTTTCACTTTTCACCTTTGACCATTTTTAGATTATAGGTATTATAGATAAGTAAAATCATTGCTAACTTAGTTCCCGTCATACTTCTGATTTGTAGATTTGTTTTCTGTAAGCCTTGCTATAACGAAAGGGGAAGCCATATGTGAATACTGCTGGTACCCTTACATGTCATCTTTAGGTGCATCCCCTGTGTGAAGTATCAAGAAGTTAACCAGAATTAATGTACTCAGATTGTGTTGTATATCCGGTGTCTTGTGTATTTGCTTCAAAAGGGCTTTCATGAACAGGTGATGAAGTCTTATTGTTGGAAAGGTATACGAGCCGAATCTGTGAAACAGGTGGCTATTTGGGTGTAATTTCATACCTGCACTTTGGTACCTCTTAAAATTTATGGGGTCACTCATATTGTGCAGTTCCTTTACTATAATTTTGGATTATTTTTCTGTGTATAATAATAATGAAGAAGAAGAAGAAACAAAACAAAAATGCTGAACCACTTGCTTTTGTTGTTCTTTCAGGCAATCAATAAGAAGACTGATGATATTGATAATGATGATCAAGAAACAAAACCACTTACGGATTATGGCTTTGTTGCTACTCCTCCGGTACTAGCTTCTTTAAGTTACTTATATGCTACTATTCTTTTCTAAACTTTATCTCATCCTAAAACTTTTTTGAGCCATACAACTCTCCTGTATATCTAGCCTTTACAAGTTTTTTCTTTCGTTATCCTATATTAGTTCTGTTTAGTTTGTAGGAAATGGTAGAATCATTTTCCTCTCTTATATGGGAGTCTGAGGAATTAAGTTTGATTTTGATAATGAGATACCCCCTCACAGAGAGTGGTTCAGAAACCGGTCTCCATTTGCCATTCTAACTTGTCTCTATGAGACTTTTTGTAGTAGTGAAGATACTTCCAAACACTAAATCAAAAAAATTCTTATATAACACGAGAGACATGTATACCATTCTATGCTCTTTTAATGGTGGGTCTGGTAGAAAAATATGTATGCCAACCTGCATAAACCAAGAGACATGTATACGAAGCATAGGAATAGGTTGGATTATAACGTATTCAAATACATGTATCAAGTATAACAATTGATGGATTATGTTTTAAGTCCTTAAATTGTAGGTTGGATTATATACGAAGCATAGGAATAGGTTCACACTGTTCGAACTGCTTTCTCGATTTGCAAGGTTGGATTTATCTTTTAGTGATTTTGCAAGAAGTTCAGGTGTCATTTGCTAGATACAATATTTGTTTATTGATATGTAAATTTTCATGGTTCAAATTTTATTGCCTTTTTATGATCCATGTTACAGGTTCAACTTAAATGTGAAGCAACTCCTACAACCTTTGATGCAAACAGGGCTGGTATTATAAAGATTGCAATTAATGCCGCAATAGACTACATGTGAAGCAACTCCGACAAGCTTTGACGACTATAAACAGCTCATGTTAAACTGTTGATAATCATGGTTTTAATATTACAAATATCTAATAAGCATGTCAACAAGCATTTATTCCTTGCAAACATGGCAAATCAAACAACGATTTATGAATGTTTGCAAAAATTTGAATCGTTAGTTATTATCTCATAATTGATGTAACGTTTTATTTTCCATTTCATTAAATGTTTTTATATGTTCTTTGATACATGTTAAGAATTTTTGCTTGAGTTGAATTATCGCATGTTACAACCATTTGCAATTACATTTTGATATTTTCACGTTCTATTTTGAACGTTACACGAAACACTTACTACAATATCGCATATCGTTAATTGTTTGCCGCTAGGAATTTCCATTGCTATGCACGGGTACTCGCCTAATACCCTAAAAGAGATGAATTTAAAAGAAAAGTACCCACAAAGAAAAAAATTTTGTTCACTACCCACAAGAGGAAATGGTGACAAGTATAATACTTTTTTTAATCATTTGCCCCTTTTCGTTCAAGCCTACTCACACTACTAACATTTTTTTTTAACAGCGGCATTTTATTAAGAAAAACTAGCAAGACGCTAGCATTACAAAGGCGATTTAAGCCAATCAGTCCAACTAATACAATTTTTTCCTCTAAATTTTAACCAAGAAAAAGAAAAACAACGGATGTTATAAAAAATGTCACATTTTCTCATAACTTGAGGATTGAAAATGTGATTATTCCTAAAACGCCAAAGCATCCAACATATGGAAGCGAAAGTAACATAAGCTCGGTCTCTCTCGTTCTTTGAAGCTCTCCATGAAGAATACCAAGAATCCCAATCTCCACAGGAACTAAAAATCGGGATTTTTAAGCCATACCATCGACGGACAAGACTCCAAATGTTAGAAGCTGTATCGCAAGAGAAAAAAACATGGGAATTGGACAAAACAATGTTGTTGCAAACAGGGCACATAATCGAGTCAATGTCCAAACCACAAGATGAGAGGTTAAGGCGATGTGAAAGCCTATCAAGAAACATACGCCACATAAAGATATTAACCTTCCGAGGAATAATCTTATACCACCTTGTGCTTGGGAGAGAAGAAGGAAGCATGCATGAATCAATATGCTTCCGGACGATACTCACATAATACGATCCATCTGTGGAGAAAGAAGAGACAACAGAATCTCTATCCACCTCAATGATCAACGAACCTATTTCAGCCAGAAGATTATTGAGATCTGCTAGAGTTCTCCCTCCATTCACCGGCCTATGCCAATCCCACATCCAAGAGCCTTCGACAATACGATCTTTAATGAGGCAGTTTTTGTTCTTCTCAAGGTGAAACAATCTGTTAAAACGAAAACAAAGAGAAGAGTCACCCAACCATGTATCTTTCCAGAAACGAACCATAGAACCATCTCCAACCTGGAAACGAATAGAATACAAGGGAACATAACCACTTGAATGAAGGTGATATATCGAGCCAACTATACGAGCCCAAAGCCCATTGGTTTGACAACATTTAAGCTCTATACCTGCTTCTTCGTCGTAAATAGATTTAAGAACCTTTACCCAAAGAGCAGACAGGCTTTTAAGCAAACGCCATCTCCATTTGAGAAGTAAGGAATTGTTAAAAGCTTTAAGGATACCCACATCTAAACCATCTTTATCAAGGGAAGCTAAAATATTATACCATTTAATCCATGCAAGCTTCCTTTTGTCACCAGCAGCTCCCCAAAAAAACGAGGCACGAAGACTTTCAAGGACCTTAAGAACCGCTTCAAGAGCTTTAAATATAGATAAATAATAAATGCCAAGGCTTCCTAGCACCGATTTGATGAGAGTGAGACGACCACCTGACGATAACAAGTTTGCTTTCCAACCTGATAACCTATTCTTGAATCGATCTATCAAGATATTCCAATTCGAGATTCGGCTCATGTTCGAACCTATAGGAAGACCAAGATAGGAAAAAGGGAAAGTACTCGCTGAAAAACCTGTACCTGAAGCCATACGATCTGCTTCATTAGATGAAACCCCCACACTATAAAGATTCGACTTGGAAATGTTAATTTTGAGACCTGAAGCAAGGTAGAAGACATTGAGGATGCGAATGATGTTGTCCATATCACTTTGGTTCCATTCGGATAAAATAATGACATCATCTGCATAAAATAAATGAGAAAGCCGAATATCAGAAGAACCAACTTTAACACCTTGAAACAGATTTGCCCCTAAACCATCCCTAAGAGCAATATGGAGCATTTCCATGACGATAATAAATAGGAAAGGCGACAAAGGGTCTCCTTGCCTCAATCCTCTTTTTAAGGAGAATTCCGACGTAGGACTTCCATTGACCAGAATAGAGGCCCTTGAAGATATTAAGCCCGCCTTAATCCATCTACGCCAAGTATTACTAAAACCAAGGTTATCCATGACATGGTCAAGGAAACGCCAACTTACTGAATCAAAAGCTTTTTCAAATCGACTTTGAATAATAACATCTTCTTCTTTCGCTTCTTATACCAGTCGATAACCTCACTAAGAATAAGAGGCCCGTCAAGAATTTGGCGACCCAAAATAAAAGCCGATTGCTCGTGACTAATGATAGAATCTATGACCTTTGAAAGCCTGTTTGCGAGGATTTTTGCAACAATCTTGTATTGAAAACCAATAAGGGAAATAGTTCTAAAGTCTTTTATATAAAGAGGATTAGACACCTTTGGGATTAAAGTAAAGAAGGACGAATTCGTACCTGGTGGGAACGAACCAGTAGTGCAGAACCGAATCACGAAATTCTGAATATCAAGCTTCACAATATCCCAATATTTTTTTAACAAACATGAAAGAAAAACCATCCGGACCCGGTGCCTTTTGACTACCACAATCCGACTGCACTTCTAATTTCCTCCAAAGATACCATTGAATCCAGAAATAACCTTTCCAAGTCACTTAGACGTTTTACAGCCGATATAGGGGAACAAATAATAGAGGAATCATGATGTGAAAACTTATCCTTATAGAAGTTAAGAAAAGCCATCTTTATAGCACTTGGATCAGTAATCCAAACACCTTCATGTAAGATACCTTGAATCGTTTGCGTATGCCTTTTGGAGTTTGTGATGCCATGAAAAACTTGGAGTTTTCATCTCCTTCCACATCCCATCTAACCTGAGCCTTTTGAAGCAAGTCCATGGATTCTAACTTATCTATATTGTCAAGCTCATGCCAAGTATTAACTCGAAGAATTTTATCTTCTTCACTTGCGTTTCCCGCGTCAATCTTTTCATCCAAACTCCTAAATGAGGCCAAAATGGATTTCTTTCTACTCTCTTCATTTTCTTTAGTGCGGGATAACCATAATTTGATATGGGACTTGAGGCCTTTTACTTTATCATGCAGAGACAAAATGGAGCCTTCCTCAGAAGTTGAAAAGCTATTCCAGGCCTGTTGTACCACGTCATCAAAATCGCTTCGATTGAACAATGAATGGTAGATTTTGAAAGGAATCGGCCCAAAGTCTCTTTTCTTGCAATGCAAGAGAATAGGGTTGTGATCCGACCAAACCCTATCCAACACAGTCTCCCGTAAATTAGCATGCACGAGGAGAACACTATATGAGATCAGGAACCTGTCTAACTTGCTTAACTTGGAACCGGATTTGTTCATCCATGTGAACATTCTACCTCCCATAGGGAGATCAATTAAACCAACATCATGTATAAAAGAGTTGAAGATCACGGCATCACTACTAGAAAAAGAGGAGCCAAACCTTTCTGTCTCGCATCTAACTTCATTTAGGTCACCAAAAAGAATAATTTTGCCGTTGTGGTTCTGAATATAAACATTTACATTGAGTTTTTATAGTTCAATCAAATTCATTTGATAGACGCATATAAACAACGGAAGAAAACTATTTGGATAACCGTGATATACATTTATGTTTTAATAAATGATTGAGAGACCTAAAATTATGAGTATATATGTGTCTAAATTGACGAGTGAGTTGTTTATTTGTTTTGGGAATAAGTGAGTGTTTATACTATTACCAACAAAATGCTACCGGATAAGTTTAGTCATACCAATTACGCATGTTAATCAATGACCTTCCTTATCAGCAAATAACATTTTCCAAATTTTATAGTGGCCATATATGAGTATGGGTGAGCATCGGACTAAGACCGGACCGGACAGGCCAAATCCGGACTGGACCGAGACCGATTTAGCCCAAAACCCCAGACCGAGGACCGGACTGAATGTGTTCGGTCCGGTTGGTCCGGTCTGTCTGGCTTCGGTTGGTCCGGTCTTGTCTGGCTTCGGTCGGTCCGGTCCAAGAAGGCATAATGGTCGGTTTGTACGTAAGACCGGACCGGACCGAATCGACCCGAGACCGAAATAAAGAAAAAGTTGGAATCGGCTGGTCCTTCGGTTTGGTCAGGTTTGTGTCGGTCCGGTCAGTTTAGGGGTCCGTGATGCTCAGCCTTATATGAGTCAACAATGTATTGAAAACTGTAAATTGCAAAATCAGTCCTTATACTTTGTCTAATATAAGTTATTTCAATTTGCTAGAGATGAAAAACAAATCGAAGTCTTTACAAAGATCAGAAACTACGTATGCACTTTTAGGGCCCGTTTGGTTTATAGGTGGGATTGGATTTAGATTTGAATTTGGGAAATGTTTGAAAGTATATAAGTAGAGAGAAAATTTATTATTATTTTAAATATATATTAATATATCAATAAGTTGAAACGAGTTGCATTTTTTTGAATAAAAAATAAAAGTGAAACATCTAGTCAACTACATCTAGCTGATGAGAATATTTCAAAATGTAAAAATAGATACTTTATTGGATAGAGAGAGAAAACCCAAGGACAAGCTAGAGATTAAAATTTGAGGACCATGCCCGCGTGTCAGCTCAAACATGAAATACCAAACAATTTATTTTACACATCTATCATCCTAAACCCCCACCAACCAAACGGACCCTTAAAAGTTAATCCCTCCGTCTCAAATTTATTGTCATGAGAGAGAAATCACAAAGTTTAATAAAAGTGGGGCACTATAATTTTCAACCACTAAAATAGAATATTCCTCCACTAGATTCTCTAGTTTTTACTTTTTTTTTTGAACGGCGGGTTAGTTGTTAGATGTTAGTTGTTAGTTGTTGGCTCGAGTTACTGTCGCATCCTCGGGCAGAGATACCAACCGCGAACCTCTCCTAAAAAGGAAAGTGGACAATTAATTTGAGACATCCTAAAAAGGAAATATGGATAATAAATTTGAGACGGAGGGAGTATAAAAGTTGTTACTGATAATATAGGCGATTTCCATAGCCTCTCAAAAAAGAATTATACTTCTTTTTAGAAAACAAGTTTTTGTTTAATTGGCAAAATTTATAAAAACTTTTAAGAAAATAATACTCCGAATTTCATAGTTTTCTTCTCCTCAAATCATAAAAAGGCGAAGGACCTAACTAAAACATTCTAAAACCCGAGGGACTACTTTTATAAACATGTACTAGCCTGACTAAAAAATGACATCAGTTCCTAAAACCCTTTCATTTTGCTACTGCTACCATTTATTTATTTGATATTGACAAATCAGGTATTTCATCCATTTATTTGATATTGAAAATCATGGGTTTTATATCAAGTGCAGACTCTAACCGATATATACAACTGTTGTTGAATAATTTGTTGGTGGTATGTAGTATGTGCAACCAATTTATGAATTTTATTGTTTCTAGTGTATGGAATTTTTATTTAGTTTAGAAGTATTGATAGGATTAGATTATGATTAAGGAATATTAGTTGGTGTAGAATTAATTTTGTTAGTAGTAAACCTAGTTTAAAGCTTGGAGCCAGAATAGGAAAATGTGTTAAATTTTTAATAACCCGGAGTTAATTATTGGTGTCTTCTAACAAGTTAAACCTAAAGTAACGGGTAAACAGATGTTTTTCCTGTTAAGGTTACCTGAGTGCGAGTCGATGTATGTGGCCTAACTGAGGTATCTCCATGAACGTTTTCGACTCTTTTCCTGGCCCTCAGACCACTTGTGAGAACATCAGGGTCTAGGCCACTTTGATGGTGGTTCAGTTTTTTGATAAAATATTTATTAAATAGTATCCAGGTTCATTATTGTTTTAAAGCGATCGAAAATGATGAAACTTTGTGAATGTTTATTGATTTTTACCCGTAGAGATGTGGAAGTTTACAAAATTGTTTCACCAACTTTACTTGAGTTTGGTCATTAGGCTTTGGGAACCTTTTCTATAGGTTAATTTGATAGGTAAGATGCTGACATGGGTAAAAATGGAAAAAAGGGTTTGTAATAGTTGAGTGTTTAACGGTTTTCGTAAGTTGAATGGTAATAAACTTATAATTACGATGTTTCACGTTCAATGGCTGAATTAGAAAAATGGGACTGTGTTAATAGGTGAATAAATGGGGTGTTTGGGACTGTTTTTACAGCTGAATTAATGGGGTGTTTGGGACTATATGGGACTGTTTTAATAGCTGAGTTAGAGGGGTGTCCGAGGAACATTTGATCGCAGAAATGCTGTTAGCAGATTAATTATATAACCTTTAATTGGAATGCTTATGTGACTCATCAACGTCACACAACTAGATTGCCTGACCCGCGTTGATGTCACAACTGCAAACCCTGTTTCGAAATGAAGTGTTTTATTGATGACCACATATAGTTCTTTTCAAAGAAGCTCTTCTACAGTTACTGAGATTTATGCCAAATATGTGCCAATGTAGTTTACTGAGGGCGAAGAAAAAAATATAGTTATTTTGAAATACTTGAGGGAGAAGAAAAAAATAGTCCATGATCATATATATCCTGTAAGCATGAAATAATTCTTTTCGTGACTTGCGTGCGAGATTGACAAGCAAATATCGGAAACGTGCACACAACTCTGTTAGTGACTTGAATATAAAGATCTGGGATAATTTATATGTAAACCTGAGATTATTTCTCCCATTGTGTTCAGAATGCTTTTAGTTGGGTTGGAAAGCCCAGTTCATAAATTATATGTAAACAAGCTTATATTCCATTGTGAAGCTAATTATTGATTACAAGTATACAAGGGCGAAACATTGAATCATTGAATATTGAGCTACAACTTGCTAGTAGTTTGCTATATTAGAAACTGAGTTTATACTTTCATGCTGTGTCAAATGGGTCGACCTGACCCGAACCCGATAAAGCCTTATAGGGTCGGGTTCATTCGGGTTCAACTCGGCTTATCGGATCAACCCAACCAACCCGATAGCCTTATAGGGTCGGGTTAGGGTTATATTTTTCATACTTATCGGGTTCGGGTTCAACCCGATAACCCGATAAATGTATAAGCCTTGAAGAATTAAGTTTGAAGATTGAACATTAAATCGCCTTTTGGATTAAACTTTATAAGTGTTTGTTTGGCTTTGGTACTGAATTGGTGACTTTACTTTTTGGATTTGAATTGGTTAGCTAATGCCTGACTTTCTTTGTTTATATGCAAAATGCCAACTGCATTATGTTGTTAGTCTTCTGTAAGTTACTGATATGTTAATGGTTTTTTTAAGCCACTGCACATTTTTTTTTTCCTAAGGCCACTGAACTTTTTTCTAATCTTACTGATATGTTAATGTGTTGTGTACTTATGTAGTTATGTTAATGTATTGTGTACTTTTTTCTAGTCTTACTGATTTGCCAATTGCCATACAAATACACAACAATGAAGTAATCTTTTTCTTAAAGATACCATCAGTTCCATTCTTCCAGAATTAGAATAAAGTTGATCATTGACTTTAGGTGTCATACTTGTTGCTTTTCAACTTCCAAATTAACATAAATTTAAAGACTTCAAGTCAAAAACTATTTTCACAAACTAATATCATATACGAAACACCTCATAAAGCAAAATTTTGGTTAAATCTTAGTGACAATATCAATATATATTTACAAGTCAAATGATCAAAATTTGACTTTTAACTGATGGGATGTAAGAAACAGATACTAACAATATGGTTGCTATAGTTGCCAAAAGGGTATTTCAAATATGTATAATGTCTATAAGCAAATTTTATTCAACTGTGTTTTATATTGTGTTAGGGACAGCCAACTTAACACAACCCGATTCAACCTGACCCGTTTTGACCCAAAACCTGATAACCCGATATCTTATAGGGTCGGGTTAGGGTCAATATTTGGGACACCAAAACCCGAATCAACCCGACCCGGCCAACCCGACAACCCGACCCGATAACACCCCTAGTTGTATATGTAGTTGGGACTGATATGCATTATATCTAATTGAAACATAGTTTTGGTGAACTAATGTTGCTTCATATGGGTAGTTTATACTTTCATGTTGTTGTATATGCTGTTTAATTTTGATGTTTATTTGTAATATTTTAGGCTATAATGCTTGTTAATCTGTTATCTAGTTTATTTATACAATAAGGGGTGTTCGGTTTAGGGAATGTTTTTAGTAATTTAGTGTTTTTTTTAAGATGGTCCGTTTGACCCGAGGCCGTGTTGACCCATGCCCGTTTGACCCGAATTATATTTTGCCTGTCTTGACCCGTGCCCGTTTTGACCGGTTGCCCGTGCATGTTTTGACTGGTTGCCCGTGTTTTAAAACATATCGTCTTATGATCTTTTGAATGCATTTTATGCTTACTTTCACAGTTTTTTTAACAGATACTTTTTGTGTTCTAATCATTTATCGGTTTATAGCTTTGTTGACAAGTAATATCTCTATTCTCTTTTTTATATATATGTTCCCTTCGATACACCAACTTTTTACTTCTTTTTAACAGTGACTTAAAATCCTACTTCGTATTGAGGTTGGTGTGTCATGTTGAAACGAGTATGTTCGATGCCATATATGCATGGAGGTGAGAAGACCAAAATCTGTTTTAACGCTATTACCAGACACATTCACGGTGGTCAGGTACATGATGGTTACTGTATTATTTATTTATTTATTTTCACTTTGTTAGAAACAATTGGCATTGTTTTTATTGCAATAACTCAATAAGGGAATCACTTATTTGAACAAACGTTTGGAACAACAAAAACTTCAAAATCATTTGAATAACCAGCATGAGGAGCTGCATCTAATAACGGGTCAAGATGGTTAAACTTTGTAATTGGTCTGGTTTGATTGATAAAAAATTACACTTTGGTTGACTTTGGACCTGCTCTTTTTTGCAACGTTTATACTCGCTAGAGATAGAATTAACCCGAGTCGACCTGTTTGTTACCAACGAGGGTGAAATGGCCATCTAATATATAGTTAGACTTTAGACATTTATAACACTTTAAATTGTTTTGTTGAAACTGAATTACAGCCTCATTCTGGACCAAGAAGCTTTTTTGGAGTAGAGGATTTCCTAGATGACGACAACAGTCGTCCATATACTTACCAAAAGGAAAAGAAGTCAAAGAATCCAAACAAACACATATCTTTCAAACAACGCACAATAGCTTACATGGAGCCATTCACACTAGACGTCTTCATCTCAAAGCGGTTTGTTTCAGCCTCCCTCACTCACAGGGTAACAAGCAAGCAAGTTGCAGTTGCTGGCACCAACTCTAAAGATATCAAAGCAGAACTTCAATCCCGGTCAGATATTCCTGCTTGTTTGGCAATCGGAAGGATATTGTCTCAACGAGCTAGAGAAGCCGATGTATACACAGCTTCTTATACACCTAGAGAAAGGGATAAATTTGAAGGTAAAATAAGAGCGGTTGTTCAGTCACTTATTGATAATGGTATTGATGTCAAGATTTATCTTGACTGAATCCGTATGCCCCATCGTTTTTGCTGAAATGTTCATGTATTTTGAGTCTTGCTAGTAGTAGGATTATTTGTATCGAATACGGAGTATAGACTAATTTGAATGATTATGCTATATGATATTGGTTAGTAACTTAGTATATGTAGCATTACACATAGCTGGTTCATTATATTTTTGGTGATTTAGCTATCTTGAACTTGGTTTCTTATTACATCATGCATATTTCATCCTGAACGGTGCATGGGTGTGGTTAGTGGTGCGTGTTCCACCAACGGGGTTGAGACTACCGGAGTGGATGGTATAATTTATACAACTTTAAAAATCAACATAGAAGTGTATAAGATTGCTTTGTTTCAAGCTACTTATTTCACATTTATCTTAGATTATCTCAAATGAGCCGGTTGCATTATTTTATTGATTTTGTCATTCTAGAACCAATCTACTTATTATGAAAACTAAATTTTCTTATTGATAAGTATACGTAATTTAATAAACAGATAAACAAGCAGGGTTGGATCAATTCTTCTTTGATGATAGTGGCGAGATTTCGATTCTCACTCCTTGCAAAAATGGCCGGAGGTCATCTGGAAGCAGCCTCTCTATCTCGGGTAGAGGCAAGACTGTCTATATCTCACCTCCTCCATACCTCGTAGATGACGGGATTGGATAATGTTGATTTTTATTTGATAAACAAATAACACATAAACTAACCATAATTTCCACCTTATGAGCCTAGTTGAAATTGAAAAAGGCTTTAAGCTCGTTTTTTAAACTTTTGAGCTCGAGTATATATAGCTTATTCAAGTTATATAAACTTAACTTGATAAACTCATTTGCCGAATTTCCCAATCAAACAAACACCAGAAAAATAAGCTAATTCAAATACCACTAAGATCGGACGTAACAAGCAGCCCTCGCAAGCATGGTTGCTTACTTGTCAGTTGTCACCACCATTCACACGTCATCCATCACCACACCATGCCATCTTCACGCGTGATCAATAAAATTCTGTCGATTTTGAATGTGTAAGCCTGTTGTAGTAATATGTTTGCGTAGTGAGTTTGGTGTTAGTTATTACGAAAGTTTGGTGGTAGAAATGTATGATGATATGATACCCGACCACACAATAGTGACTTGAGTCTAATAGTTCGGTTATCGGTTGGTTCATTTTATTTGGTTCGATTAGTTCGGTTAATTTTTTTTTTCTTGGTTAAACCAAAAGCCGAACCGAACTGAACTGAACTGAATTCAAATTAGATTGAACCGAACCAGAAACCCGAATTTTATTTCAGTTCGGTTCGGTTTTCGGTTTACCTGATTTATAAACACCCCACTAATAGTCAAAATTACACCCCCACTAATAGTCAAAATGAGAATGTGTTGGTTCCGGGCTAGTGAAATGGGCCAAACGAAAAAGCCTGATAAAAAAAAAGCCGGCAATCAACGACACTCCATAAACCATAACCCCCAATCAAATCCCCTGCCCTGCATCTCCATCTGCATCTCATCACAGTAGTAGGTGCACACTCACACTTCAAAATGGTGCATAAACACCATAACAACAACTACCTAACCTACTTCATTATAATCATCTCAATCGTACACGTGTCCACACTCGTCTCAGCTGATTCGATCCACGGTTGCGGTGGTTTCGTTGAGGTCTGATCATCACTTCATCAAGTTTATATTATTTCATATTTTATTTATTTGTTTGTTTGTATTAGTTAAAAATTATTTAAGTGTGTTTGGTTGACCTTTTGTAGTCGAGTTCATCGTTGATCAAGTCAAGGAAGGCGACCGATTCGAAATTCGATTACTCCGACATCACGGTATCAACTTTCGCTTTTTATTAAGTTTGTTACTCATGTAAGTAGCTGTAAATTACGCGCTTGATGTTTTTATGTAATTGAGGTGTGTTATATGAATAATTAGATATAGGATGCGATAATCGTCAACATGTAGATTGTGTTATTTCCGTAAACGTGCCTTCGTTTTGTGTGAGTTATGTTATATGCTGTTGTAAAGCTACATGTGGCGGCGTTTGAGATTTGCGTGTTTATAGCTTTTTATATGCTTGACAAGCTGTTCAAAATAAGTAGGTAATAAGCTGCTTATTGAATTCTGCTTAATCTGAACGCTGCAAAGTGCTCATATGTGTTTAAAAGCTCGATAGGTAGTTTAGATAAGCAATCTCATATCTGTTTTACCATAAAATATAACCAAATTTGTGCTGAGATTAGTCCATTACCTTTGTTCGGATTTTGAGTTGTCCGGTATTTGAGCAAGAGAATATTTGTTTCTCACTGATATGGAGATTGTTAGCGTGGCCATCAATGTACATTGTTCTAAGAAAGTGTCCCGCATAAAAGCGACTGTAGATTTACCGTACGCTAAAAATATTGCTACTTTGTTGCTGATATCTTATTTACCATGCTGTAGGTTGAGTTGCGTACTTTGGATGGCTTGGTGAAGGATAGAACACAATGTGCTCCGAACGGCTACTATTTCATGCCAGTTTATGATAAGGTACGTTGCTATATACTATTCGCGTACTTGCTCTCCCATAGTTCTCTCAGTTTGTAGTCTAAATCATGTAGTTATCATGTATTTATCTTTGGATTGCTATATATTATGGTTATGGGTGTATTCGAGTCAAGTTGAGCATGAGGTTGCTTTACTCAAAGGCTTATTTGATGAAAAATATTGGGACTAGGGATCTTTGTTTGTGGATATATGTCAGGTTTTTGGTCATCTTTTTTTTTTTGATGCAAAGGTGAATTATACTAATACCAACTGATTTACATCATGAGAATAACATAAAACTGATAATGGACATCACCCATATCAGATACAAAGAAACACAGATACAATCTAACTCTAACATCATAAGTCTTGACACATACAAGACAAGTCTGATATAACAATCCTCAGACAAGTATTCTCAGCATCCTCAATCCTCAATGTATCCATTCTCATGCATTCAATTCACCTTTATAGCATCTACCATCTAGCTACATTTCCATTGCTTCATTCCACCAAGCCACTCAACCTGCCACCACAGTAGTCAAGGTGGAAATGAAGAATGGCATCACTAGGAACCCATAACCCATCCATGGGGGGGCTCTGCCAAAACAACCTACATTTCCCTCTCAAAGAAGGGCTTCAGTTGTTTGGGAACACTCCCTCCATGATGACCAACCATTGCCTCCTATGCCAATGTATTGAGTGGACCAAGCAGGTTCATCTTTCACTCCTCGCTATTCCACTCATCATACACTGGCCGCCCAAACCACTTACCCTTCACAAAAATCAGCCCTACTTTATGGTACATTTCTCTAGATTAGACCTCCTATATCACACATATCTTGCCAAACTTTCCTCCCAGCCAAGTTTGATACAGAAATGGGCTCAAATAGGGTCGGTCATACCAAAAAAACTCCAAGATACAAGGTGCTAAATCAATTAGTGTCTGCAATTCCTATTAGAAAACATATTTAAGCTTTGTTGTTCCATGTTGGATTGTGTTTTGGTACTCATCAAGCTTACCCAAACACCCCTTACAATGGACAACCATTGCCAGCTACTCATCATTAATCTCTGTTTTTATACTGTCTCACATCCCTATTTAGCTTATCAGCAAGATTCTACTGAAATGA
>LBNU01005578.1:23449-54814 GCA_014162995.1 Artemisia annua | reverse complement strand
CCCTTTCAGTGCCATGGGTGTCGTGACTCTGTTATCTGGTCAACCAAAAGAAGGTGTTTCAGTTGAGGCGCGTTCTGACTTGAAAGGCTATTATGAGGAGACAGTAACAGATTCATCAGGAAGTTATCGCCTAAGGGGACTCCATCCTGATACCTCATACACAATTAGAGTAGTAGCAAAGAACAATGGGTTCGACAACTCTAGGATCGAACGTGCTTCTCCAGACTCTGTTGTGGTCAACGTAAGTTGTAGATACCATATATGCATATATGATTGCTCAACTTTATGAAATTTGTTCCCCGTTGGTACTAATTACGGGTATGGTATCTAGAAACATTTTTGCTTCCACGTTGTCAAGTATGTAATGAATTTCACTATTGGTCCCCCTAGTATCTACTCCTTCCGTCCCAAGATAACTGTCCACGAAGTTCAAGAAAAGTTTAATGATTACAACTTTAATTTTTCAAATTGACATTCTTACCATTTGACTAACACTTGGTGCTTTTTGTAGTTTTCTAATTGTAGTTTTGGTCAGCGGTAGTACGGGAAATTCACTCTTTTATACCTATTCTTTGAACTTTTCAATAAGTAGACAGTTATGTTTAAACATATCAAAATACTTAGATGGACAATAGTTTTGGGACAGGCCGACAGAGGGAGTTTCAAGTTTCCATTTTTGTCTTAGAGAATAAAAGGATGATGGACTAGATAATGATATATAGTAAACCATATCTGTAACTATGTGCAAACTACAGGTTCTATTTGTGTAGTTTACTCTTGTGAACCATCAAGTTACTGTTGCAAGTTTGCAACCTCTTGTTTGTTGTATGATCAATGCTTGTTTGACGTTTGTAGGTTGGATATGAAGATATCAAACAATTAGACTTTTTGGTCTTTGAGCAGCCAGAGACGACACTATTAACCGGATCAGTTGATGGAAACAGAATTAAAGAAGTACATGAACACTTACGGTTGGAAGTCAGATCAGCCAGTGATCCATCCAAGGTTGAATCTTTGTCACCTTTGTCGCTTTCAAACTTCTTCCAGGTGAAGGGTTTGTCCAGAGGGAAACACCTTTTGCAGCTTCGTTCTGTTCTCTCACCAAGTGTTCTCAGATTTGAATCTGAAGTTATTGAAGTTGATTTGGAGAAAAATACCCAAATTCATGTGGGTTCTTTAAGATACAGAGTTGATGACGAGCACCATAAACAGGTTTCCATCTATTTCACTTTGAATTGTAAATATTTTAAAATGGTCAAATTGCATACAAACGTAACTAACTTACAAAAAGCACAATTCAAGGCTATATAACTCGGTCACCTGGTAAAAAATGATGACATATGTAACTTCCATGATTTGACCCTATTTTTTACTTAGTATAGCTTAGAAAATTACTTTCATTCAGAAGTTACAAATTGTTAAAAGTGAGTTACTTATTAGGCAAATTCCCAGTTTAAAAAGTATCTGGATAGATTCTCTCATGTCATGGTTATAGAATATTCTTAACTTCACTTACAATTGTATAATGCTACAGGAATTGACTCCAGCACCTGTGTATCCACTAATTATTGGAGTACTAGTGATCGCGTTATTTATCAGTATGCCAAGGTAACTGAAACAACTTTATTTACTTCACACCCAATTGATATCGTTGTTTTAGTTTTATAATGTTTTGATGCTCATCTGCAGACTAAAAGACATTTACCAAAGCAATGTAGGAGTATTAGTACCAGGACCCAGTGCATCAACTAAGAAAACAGTGAGAAAGAAGACTTTCTGAAGTGCCTTTAAACTTTGCAGTGTGCTCAATTATTTTGGATCAACATCGGCTGGTTTGGTAATTTGGTAGAAGAGAGTTGCTATCTAGTCACCGTTGTTGTCATGATGTTATAGTGACATGAGGTTTTACTAATTAGGCTAAAAAGATTTAGTCAGGTACATTTAGTGTACAAGTATTTTTGGCAATGCCACAGGCACAATCAAGCTGTTGCACACACTTCTAGTCATTTTTGTTGCATAAAGAAGTAAACTAGTGTACGATGTATTCTTGTAACCAGGAATAGAAACTGACGATATAACTATTTCTAAATTTATCTACATTCCTAGTTTCTGATTTGTGCTTGCCTTAAATGTTCAAGTGGAAAACAGTTATAGTAAATGTAATAGTTTTGAATTCAAATATATTTTTTATTCCTGGGTCAATGCAAACAATTTATAGTAGGATATGACACAGCATCAGCAGGTGTTATCTCTGTGGTTGTGATTGTGGGGAATTTCCGTTCCATGAAAAGAGCAGGTTTGTTGCACGACAACCAATTCCATTCCCCATTGGCGTGCAAAATACACTCAATTGATTATCTTTTTCACGAGTCTGGACTAGACTATGGTGAAAACATAATCGTTTTCTTTTTACCCAACAACTGGTGATTAGTTGACATTACCACTGGCAATGGTTGTTCAGTCTACTATCAACTTGTACACATGTTGGCGTAAAGAAATAGGATTTTTTATAGAGCAAAACTTCAGCAAGTACTCAAACTTGAATTAAGATCATATGTCCAATAAATTATGCCTCTTGACCGTGTAATCTATACTCAAATAATGAAAGAATGTAAAACTGCTAAGTACAGTAATTAACCAAAAAAGGTCTAATTAGATTGAAGTGTACGTTGGCAGCTCCAAAGCTGTTCTTGCCATAAGTGATAACAATGTGCCGCAAGCTTTCGCTTCTACTTTCCATTCAAAATTATATACTTGATCTTGATGCTGTATCCAACTGCCATATATACATCCTATTGACGACATTGCACATGCCACATGGCCTTAGAATCCACCTGGATATCCTTAAGTCATCTCTTCATTAAATGTTACAACGTCGTCTCAGGAAATACTCCATGAGCTATCAACACATATGCTGAAACCTTTTCATTGAACAACATACAATCTAACCTTTCTATCCATGTCTTCAATATGATTCTTCTGCAACTCCCTCCAATTTTCGGTTCACCTTCACATCCAAAGTCTCATTAACAACAATACCTGAAATGTGTTGCCAGTTCTGTATTTTGGTGTTCAATCATTCACTTTCTCATACGTTATGATATGTAACCTTCATCTTCTATATCATGCATCAATAATCTCAATGTGGAGTATACATCTTCTCCACCATGATGAATTACTTCATTTTCTTTATATACAAACAAACTACTATTTACTCCAATCCAACTACACGCAATCACTTTCTTAACATTTCTATCTTTCATAACTTTCTTCAATCGAGCTAAACTCTCCCATCTACCCCTCGCCTCATACGCTTTACCCAACACTATATATGGTAACAATGACATTGGTTCCAATTCCACCAACCTCTCAGCAACCTGTTCAGTAAATCTTAACTCTCCCTGTACCCCATAAGCACTAAGAATCAGTTCACACATATAAGCATTGAGTCCACACGGCATTCTTGTTATTATGTTCGTTGCTTCATTAAGCTTGCCTGCTTTGATCATCATCTCAACGACTGTTGTGACATGACTGTCTGTTGGTTTGACACCATATTTATTCTCCATTGAATTGAATATAGACAACCCTTCATCTATCAACCGACCATGGTCACAAGCTAACAGAACCCCAGTCATGGTTATCGCATCTGGTAATAGGCTCGTTCTAAGTAAGTCCTCAAAAAGTTTAATCGAATCAACTGTTCTTCCATTGTAAGTAGAACCTAAAATCATCGAGTTCCAAGAAATTAAATCTTTTATATCCATCTTATCGAAAATAATCTTTGCAGCATCAAAGAATCCACTTTTACCATACATTTCAACAAGTGAACTAGAAACAACGGGATCTTGCTCAAACCCTAGTTTAACAACCAAACAATGCAACTCTATCCCATACACCAAGGGTAGAAAAACGGACACACAACTTATCAAACAACTAAGTGTGAACTCATCTGGCCTAACATTTTTTCTCAGTGAATGAGTAAAAATTTGCATTGCATTCTCTTCAAGTCGATGATTAGTAAAGCTTGAAATCATTGAATTACAAACAGCTGAATCCCACATATCAAGTTCTTTAAAAACAGTAACTGAATCATTTATACGCTCACATTTCGAGAACATGTTAATAGCAGCACTTGAAACAATCGCATTTGATAAAAAACCTGACTTTATCGACAAACATAAAACTTGTTCACCCTTTACTAGATCCTGAACACTAGCAGAAGCTGTTAAAACCGCAGATACAGTAAACGCATCAGGTTCATACTTCATTCTTCTCATTACAAAAAACTGCTCAAACGCCACATCTTCATAACCCGACTTACTACACCCTGCAATCAACGAGTTCCACGAGATAACATCAACTTCCTCCATATTCACAAGCACACTAAACCCATAATCCACAAACCCATACTTACAATACATATCAATCAACGAATTGCCAACAATAACCGACCCGTAAACCATCCCTCTCTTCATCACACTACAATGCACTTCCATCCCACAACGAACCGTCCTAGCAAGCGACAAAACAATCGAATAAGTATATCACTAAGGCCTTACGGACTCGACTCACATGTACCCCTGCATTTCCTCAAACAGTTCCAACAGCTAACGATCCTCATACCCCCATTTTATCGAATACCCAGATCAAAAAAAAAAAAAAAAAGTATATAGTATTCCCGAACTTACAACATCATCTGTAAGAGCATTGTTATTTCAATACTACTTGCGTGGCAGTTTTTTACGTCGTGAAAGACGATAAAAAGCGCATATATATATGATTTCCATGAGAAGAACATTTTTAAGACGTATGTCATTAGGAAATGAATGTCTATAAGTGTCTAATTAAGGGAGATACACAACATAGTTTGGAATAAAGAGTCAAAATGACAGACGGTTGCTCATAAAAGGGTGTATTGTGTTGTATAGAACTTGAGTTTTTATAAGGTGGGTATGGAACAGAGTATAAAGTGTATTAATGAAGACAGTTTTTTAAGATTGTTAAGGTACAAAAGATACAATGTTTGGCATAGTCCTAAGGTTTGTTTTGAGCTTCATGTCGGGTTTAAGCAATGTGTTTATTAACCGTGTGTATACTTATGAATCGATTGGGTTTATATTTTTATGTATAACTCAAACATACATACAGCCCGATTTGCGGGCTTTTGGAGCATGTGCTGGCACCATAGGCAGCGGCGACGCAATCTGAATTTAGGAAACAATACAGATGATAAACGTCTTCAATGTATCAAAATTCGTCTTAGTATTTACTCTTTCTGCAGGTTATCGTCGTTAGAAGATGATTTAGGATAGAAACTATCAAGGTATGTTTTACACAAAGTAAACAACAATTTTTTTTTTTTTTTTTTTTTTTTTTCCTGCATTTAATGGAGGAAAAATGAAAC
Source organism: Artemisia annua (assembly GCA_014162995.1). Taxonomy (NCBI): domain Eukaryota; kingdom Viridiplantae; phylum Streptophyta; class Magnoliopsida; order Asterales; family Asteraceae; genus Artemisia; species Artemisia annua. Next base: position 49,407 of record LBNU01005578.1, on the reverse strand, counting down.
CGCTAGAAAGTGAAATGTCTTTTAGTGGGCAGAGGTTTTATTTGCTCTTTTCTCACATTTATTACTTCAAACCATATACCGACTGCATTGTGGACTGTGGTTCAAATTTAAAAGAGTTCAAACTAAACTAAATTTGCACAATAAATAACATATTATGAGCTTTGAACATGTCTACAAAATAAAAACATATTATGAGCTTGAAACATGTCCTACGAAAGTGTTTTAGCTATGATATTATTTTAAAGACATTTGTATTACAAAATGATGTAATGTTGAAACTTTTCAAGTTGTCATAAAAATGTTTAGAGCATTGGGTATGTTAACCATTTCCCCACGCGTAAAGGCCAAAGTTAAACCCCCCCCCCCACCCCCCCCCCAGTGAGCTAAGCTTTAACTCCCGACGTTAGCTCACTTAACGTAGCAGTTAAGGGGGGAGGTTAGTGAGTTTAAGCTTTAACTCAAAAATGGTACATACCGCCCCCCCCCCCCCCCCCCCCCCAATGTTAAGCTTCTAACCTTTTTTTTTTTTTTTTTTTTTTTTTGTAATTATGATAAAAGTGGGGCCCAAAATGTTGAGTTAAGCTTTAACTCAAAAATGTTAACATACCGCCCCCAAAATGTTGAGTTAGGTAAAAAAAGGTTAAAACTGATGTGGCGCTGACATGACGGTGAGTTAAACCTTAACACCAAGTTATTTTACCGAATGCTCTTAGAGTACTCAATGGTTACACCCAAAAGAAGAAAAAAAATGTACGTAGATCGGAATTTATAATTAGCAATTAGTTTGATCAATATCAAAAGCAATACATTATGGAGTTAATGGTTGTTGAGTTAAAGAGTAGTGCAGCTTTCGAACAAAAAGGCCTATTTCAAAATAGTGGCACATGGCCTCCAAATACCACAGGACGGCCCTGTCGCCTATGCCGCACATGCCAAAATCCGGGCCTGGGTTAAATCAACGTAATAACAACGTACTTTTTCAAATATTCGCATATCACATATCAACCTAAATAATTTCCACAATACTCTACGAACTTTCAATTTTATTTCCAGTATCATACATTGCTTAAGTGACAGGAATAGTCGCCAGCTAAACTGGCAATTTTTTGCTTTTTTGACACTTTTACTTTTATTTTATATTCATCTTCTTCCCTCTAAACCCAACCACTACTATCTTCTTTTTTCATGCGAGAGACTTCATTTTTCCAGCATACTAATTGCTTTTCCCGTGCGTCAATTTTTATAATCAAAATCAAGTGTGTATGCACATAAACTTATATAACATCAAACTTAAAACCAAGATTCACAAACAAAAAGTAATCAAAATTGATAATTTTTGTTAAATAATCACTTTCATAGCTGCATAAACTGACCCACTCTTGCTTTCAATATGTCCCTACTACAAAAAATAGTGCTACTATCCACACTTATTTTGCCACGGTATTATAAACCGTGGATTTTTTTTTATATGGATAATAATTTTGCTATATTTATAGGTGTCACAAATATTAAAAAAAAATAATCCACATATATAAGTGTGTACAATTACAATAAAGCTACACTTATACGTGTCACAAATGTTTCCACACTTGTGGGACATCAAAGATAGAACATTGTTTCGTTTGGTTTGTATTCGCCTTAATTAAATTGGAGTATTGTAGTTACGTTGGTGTTTGTGGATTGATTCCCTTCCAATCTATGGGGGACTCGGGATGGACTGAGGTTCGTCGCAAGAATTGTAATCCGGCAAAACAGAGGGGTAAGTTCCGTTCAAAGGAAGACGATGTGGCTAGGCTTTCCACCTCCGTATTCATATCAAATATTCCTGAATCCATAATGGCCAAGGATTTATTTCACGCGTGTAGCCAATATGGGCACGTGGTGGATTCATACATTCCGTTCAAAAGAGACAAAAATGGTAATCAATTTGGTTTTGTTCGGTTTATTAATGTTTTCAATTCGGAGAGATTGGTGAATAATTTGTGTACCGTTTGGATTGATCGATATAAGTTAAAAGCTAACATAGCCCAATTTCAAAGAAACTCCTCCTTTGTAGCAAAGAGTGGTCTAAATAATGGGGTTAATTTAAACGGAAATAAAGCGAAAAATGCCCCTAAGGAGAGTTCGAAGTCGAATTCGAAGGCAAAGGGGGAACACTCGTATGTGGGCAATGTTAAAAATGATGAATACTCGTATGTGAACATTGTGAAAAATGAAGCTAGTCCTATTGCCAAAAATTCGTCATCGGATGCTGTTCTTGTTTTGGGAGATGAATGTGTGAATGATAAAAACTTCGCGTTGTCTCTATTTGGGAGGGTGAAAACATTTGCGTCATTGGCCAACCTGAAAGTGGCTATTGCTAATGAGGGTTTTGAGGATATAGTCATCAAATATATGGGGGAACAGTGGGTTTTGTTGGAATTTCAGTCTGTGGAGACTATCAACAAATTCAAGTTGAATGTTAGTATTGCCTCCTGGTTTTCCCAAATTATTAACGTTTCTAAGGAGTCTGAGGTTGCAGGCAGAATAGCATGGGTGGAAGTGGAGGGGGTCCCATTGAAGTTGTGGACAAGTAATACTTTTAGTCGTATAGCGGCTAAATGGGGAAAATTATTAGATGTTGATGATCATGAAGATAAATGTTATCACTCCAAACGCTTATGTATTCTGATGAATTCAGGTAGACTCATCAAGGAAGAGTTTAAAATAATACATAAGGGCAAATATTTCTGGATTCGGGTTAATGAAACAATTGGCTGGGTTCCTGACTTCATAGACGACGACGCTGATGATGAATCCTACTTTTCTGATGGATGTGATATTAAGAGACGTGATGAAGATGAAGTTCCTATGCCTGAGAAGAATGCGGATAATGATGATGAGGTGGATTTGGTTCAGGAGACTGTATTTGATGACACAATGCAGGGTAACAATCAAGGCGATGGAGCAAAATCTGAACATCTTAAAGAGAAGTCAGAAGATCCGTTCGGTTTATACGATTTGTTGAAAAAGGTTAATCGAAATGAATCTAATTCAGGTACTAGTAAATTCCCACCAGGTTTCACACCTCCTGTGGATAAGGAGGAGGTTATGGTAGAGGATGGGGGGTCAATCATATTAGTGGTACCTCTGAGCCTAAGATTCGCAAGGTGAGTATGAAAGACGATGATAGTGGTAATCAGGTTAACATGAACTTTAAGGATGATGAGAAAGGTTCATCGAATTCGGGGCACTTTAAAAAATCAGGTTGTCCGAGAACGGAAGGGTCGATTTTGGATGTTCTAGAGGAAGTGGTTAAAGTAGGTCAGGTTATAGGCTATAATATGAATGGTTGTATATCCGATATGGGCGATATAATAAGTTCTAAAGGAGTGGATGAAGTTTATCGATGAATTTTATGTCCCTAAACATTCAAGGTCTCGCCCAGAAGACCAAAAAAGATTGGGTTCGGGAGTTATGTATTCGAAATAAGGTTAATTTTTTGGCGATACAAGAGACTAAGATGGAGCTTATGGACGAGTCGTGTGTTAGAAATTGTTGGCGAAATATGCAATATGATCATGCTGTTAGTGATGTTGTTGGTAATTCAGGGGGAATATTATGCATTTGGGACCCTAATTGTTTCAGTAAAGAGAGTGTTACTATATCGGATTTCTTTGTAATTATTCGGGGTACTTGGCGTTTGACGGGTCAAAAGTTTCTCATGATAGCCGTGTATGCTCCTCATGATAGTAGAGATAAAATTACTTTGTGGGATTTTTTACATCATGAGATCAGTAAATGGAAAGGTGAATCTATTGTTATGGGTGATTTTAACGAGGTTAGATTTAAATCCGACAGGTTTGGTTCTAATTTCAATGTGAATGGGGCCTATTCATTTAATTCTTTTATTTCAAGAGCCGGTTTGGTAGAGGTGGTGTTAGGCGGGTGTCGATACACTTGGAGTCTTAAAAATGCGACGAAAATGAGTAAGCTTGACAGGTTTTTGGTTTTGGAAAATCTTTTAATATCAACTCCACATATTAATGCTATTACTTTGGAGAGATATTTATCGGACCATCGCCCCATTCTCCTTAAGGAGAATTATTTTGATTACGGTCCTACACCGTTTCGTTTCTTTCATCATTGGATTGGAATGGAAGGTTTTTCTAAACTGGTGGAAGATACATGGAAGAGTTGCCCAAGAAAAGATGAGAATGCGATGAAGTACTTATTTGTTAAGTTCAAACACCTTAAAAACACTATTCGTGAGTGGACAAAAAACAGTCAGCTATGTAGGAAAAATGTGAAGACGCAATTCAAAAAAGACCTCGAAGCTATTAATCAGATTATTGATAGTGGCAAAGGATCAGAAGAGGATATTCAGATGAGATCGGAAGTCATGCTAAAGCTTCGAGATTATGATGAAATTGATTCGGTAGAATTGGCTCAAAAGGCGAAAATCAAATGGGCAATTGAAGGTGATGAGAATTCTAAATTTTATCACGGCATGCTTAATAAGAAACGAAATAATTTGAGCATAAGGGGGTTTTGTAGATGGAGTATGGGTGGACGACCCGAAAGAAGTGAAGAAAGAATTTTTCAAACACTTTAGTAAGCGTTTTGCCAAACCAGGTTATAGACGTGCTAAAATACGAATGGAGTTTCCAAAGAGACTCAGTTCGGATCAGATGCTTGATATGGAGATGGAGATTTCTAAAGATGAGGTTAAGAGAGCGGTGTGGGATTGTGGTACGGATAAAGCACCGGGTCCTGATGGATTCACTTTCGGATTCTTTCGTCATTATTGGTACCTTGTGGGAGAAGAAGTTTTTGATGCGGTTAGATATTTCTTTTTGCATGCTGATATGCCTAGAGGGTGCAATTCCTCTTTCATCGCTTTGATTCCTAAGATTCCGGATGCTAATGGTGTCAAAGATTTTTGACCTATTAGCCTCATTGGAAGTATATACAAAATTATTGCTAAGATATTGGCGAATCGTTTGGTTAACGTGTTGGAAGATTTGGTGAACGAGGTTCAGTCGGCTTTTGTTACTAACAGACAGATTTTGGATGAGCCGTTTATTATAAATGAAATTATTCAATGGTGCAAGATGAAAAAGAAAGATACTTTAATCTTTAAGGTTGACTTTGAAAAAGCGTACGATTCGGTGCGGTGGGATTTTCTTGATGAAGTTTTAAGCAAGTTTGGTTTTGGAGAGAAGTGGCGGAAATGGATTCAATGTTGTCTTCATTCGTCTAGAGGATCGATTATTATCAACGGTAGCCCTACGGAAGAATTCAATTTTGGTAAGGGTCTTAAGCAAGGAGACCCATTGTCTCCTTTCTTGTTCATCTTGATTATGGAGAGTTTGCACTTATCGTTTCAAAGAGTTGTTGATGAGGGTTATTTTCATGGTATTAAGCTTCATGACTCGGTTAATATATCTCATTTGTTTTACGCGGATGATGTGGTTTTTGTTGGCCATTGGAGTAATCGTAACATTTCTACTCTTACTCACGTTTTGGAATGTTTTTATTTAGCTTCTGGGCTAAAAATCAACATGTCCAAAAGTAGGATTATGGGAATACATGTGAATATTCATAATGTGAATCAGGCCGCGGAAAATCTTGGTTGTTTGGTGCTTAAAATCCCGTTTATGTTCCTTGGTTCCATTGTGGGTGGTAATATGCATAGATTATCGTTGTGGAAAGATATGATTGATCGGGTTAAAAGACGTCTTTCTAAATGGAAGATGAAGATGCTATCGATTGGAGGTAGACTTACCTTAGTTAAGTCGGTTCTTGGATCAATGCCTATTTTCCAATTGTCCTTATTCAAAGCTCCTTCAGGTATTCTCAAAACTCTTGAATCCATTAGGCGTGATTTCTTTAATGGGCACGATGGTTCTAGTAAAAAGATTTCGTGGGTTAACCGGAACAAAGTGATTGATCCTAAAGATAAAGGTGGTCTTGGTGTATCGAGCCTTTATGCTTTAAATAGAAGTCTTTTATTCAAATGGATTTGGAGATTCTTAACGCAAGGTTCTTCGCTTTGGGCTAGGGTGATTAAAGCCATTCATGGAGAGGATGGTAATATTGGTTCGAAATGCAAAGGAGGTTCGAAATCATGCTGGTCTAGTATTGTTAGTGAGGTTAAAATGTTGGAAAACAAAGGTATTGACTTGATGCAGTTTTTGAAAATCAAAATTGGGAATGGTGATTCTATTCGTCTATGGGAGGATCCGTGGCATGTGGACGACATTCTTTAAAGTCAGATTTCCTAGGATTTACGCCTTGGAATTGCGTAAATCTATAACTATCGGAGAGAAACTTGGTCACCATAACTTATCAGATACTTTTCGTAGATGTCCGAGAGGTGGTGTGGAACAATTGCAATTTGACGATCTCGTCACGNTTTTTGAAAATCAAAATTGGGAATGGTGATTCTATTCGTCTATGGGAGGATCCGTGGCATGTGGACGACATTCTTTAAAGTCAGATTTCCTAGGATTTACGCCTTGGAATTGCGTAAATCTATAACTATCGGAGAGAAACTTGGTCACCATAACTTATCAGATACTTTTCGTAGATGTCCGAGAGGTGGTGTGGAACAATTGCAATTTGACGATCTCGTCACGTTGATTCAGCAGGTCAGTATAGCTCCTATTGCGGATAGATGGGTGTGGACGAGAAATAGTTCAGGTGAGTTCACTGTGGCTTCGGCTAGGCAATTTATTGATGATAAGAGTAGCGCAGGTGGGGAATTCAAAATATCTTGGATTCGATATATCCCTAATAAAGTAAATATCCATGCGTGGAAGGTTATGGCGAATGCTTTGGCTACCAAATTTAATATGTCGAGGCGAGGTATCCCAATTGATTCCATTACTTGTGTAAACTGTGGAACTGAGGTGGAGGATACCAATCATTTGTTGTTTACTTGTGATATGGCTCAGAAAGTTAGTCATATGATAAATAGGTGGTGGGATATTCAGGATTCTGAGGTCGTTTCGTATTCTAGCTGGAAAGAGTGGGTGATAAAGTTGCGGCTTCCTGGAAAGAATAAACTGATGTTTGAAGGTGTTTATAATGTGATGTGGTGGCTTCTGTGGTGGTACCGGAATCAGACGATCTTTGAAGCCAAGGTTCCGAATAAAGCTGTTTTTTTTATGATGTTATTACAAAATCATTTTATTGGTGTAGGTATAGAAGCAAAGTTCCTTTTAGTTGGAATGAGTGGCTTAAAAACCCAAATCTTATTAATTTGTAATTTCTAGCTCCTTGCTAGTTTTCTAATAAAATTGCCGTCCAAAAAAAAAATGTTTCCACACTTTTTATTATAAACATTTTTTGCAATTTTGCCACATCTTTAGGTGTGGACATTCAAAAAATATTTCCACACTTTTAAGTTTTAACCACAGAAATTTAGATAATATCTCCACACTTATATGTGTAGAAAAATTTGTCACACCAATTATTACCACACTTTAGAAAATGTGGAATCAATAATTTTACACATTCTTAAATGTGGCCATTTGGTCTTTAAAATATGGAGAATTCAACTAGTTTTTTGTAATGGGCTCTATCCTAGCCTACTTAACCCCGCATGACTATTTTGTTGCTTTTCCATCTGTTCAGTGGTGGGGATCTGAACAAAAACATGAAATCTCAATAAATGGTATGTAAAAAGTTACGACTGATGTTGGAATGAATTTTGTTTCTTTATATGCACTTCGGTTTTGAACAACCAGGTTTGTAGGAAAGCAATTGTTTGTTATATATCACAGTGGTGAATGTCTTAATTTTGTTAATTTGTTATGTTTGTAGTAAAGATCAAGATTTTTGTTCTTTGTGTGGTTTTAGAAAGGGCTGGTGACTAGAGAACATCATCGAAAATGCATGGTGGTCAGAAAAATTAGAGAAGATGACTGGAGATGACATGACATCTATGTGGCATGTACATGTGTCAATTTTTAACTTTTGTAGGTTAAAAATAAGTTTATGAGGATATCGACATAAAAATGACAGTTGTAGGGTATTGTGATAATTATTTGGATTGATGTCTAATATATGAACATTTGAAAATTTACGTGCTATTAGTCTGCTAGAGGTTACACATTGCAATTTGACCGGCCAAAACACACTGATCAATTTGGTAATGTTGTAAATTTATACTGCAAATATGTAAATGGTCTATGTAATTGTTTCATTCACAAATAAAAACTAATTACGAGTTTTCTTTTTCTAGAAGTTGGTGCCTTGCTGGTATACAATCAAATAATGATTTTGAAGAAAGTATACAATCAAAAATATTTAATTAATTACGTATGCTGTTATTAAATTAATCTAAACATCAAAAGTACGCGCGTAATAACAAAGCATGGTAAAAAGTTGAGGGGGGTATATGCAAAATAATCAAAAGGTATAAATATTTTGGGTTAAAGTTATTAAATACCAACGTACATTCACAAATTTTCACATCTTACCAATATAGTATATAAAAGCTCATTGTTACCATCCAAACTTTCAAATTAAGAACAATATAACCATTATCACCCTTATATACTTGCATCATTAGTCCTTTTTACTAACGGTCGTTAATAAATAACTAAAAATTTGGTTTTCTTATGTTTTCGTCCGTTTTAAAACTTTTTCGGCTGGTTTTACACGTTTTCTTCTGTTCTTCCACGTTTTCGTCCGTTCTTACACGTGTTCGTTCGTTTTTACACATTTTCGTCCGTTTTCATTCGCTTTTACACGTTTCGTTCGTTTTTGCATGTTTTCATCCGTTTTTGCACGCTTACGTCCGTTTTACACGCTTTCGTTCCGTTTTATACGTTTTCGTCCGTTTTTGTACGTTTTCGTCCGTTTTTGTACGTTTTCGTCCGTTTTTGTACGCTTTCGTCCGTTTTTGCACGCTTTCGTCCGTTTTTAAAAGCTTTCGTCCGTTTTTACACGTTTTCGTTTGTTTATACATGCTTTCATCCGTTTTAACACGGTTTTGTTTGTTTTTACACGTTTTCGTCCGTTTTAACACGTTTTTGCACGTTTTCATCTGTTTTTACATGCTTTTCTTCGATTTTACACGTTTTCATCCGCTTTTACGTGTTTTCATCCCTTTTTACATGTTTTCGTTCATTTTTACACGTTTTCATCCGTTTTTACACGTTTTTGTTTGTTTTTACACATTTTCGTCTATTTTTACACGTTTTCATGTAGTTTTACACGTGTAAAAAACGGACGAAAATGTGTAAAACGGATGAAAACAGACGAAAACATGTAAAGCAAACAAAAATGAGTTAAAATGGATGAAAACCTATAAAAACGGACAAAAATGTGAACAAATTGGACGAAAATGTGTAAAAGGAACAAAAACATGTAAAAAACGGTCGAAAATGCCTAAAAACAAATGAAAACGTGTTAAAAAGGATGAAAACGTGCAAAAATAGACGATAACGTGTAAAAACAGATGAAAACGTGTAAAATCAGATGAAAGCATGTAAAAACGGATGAAAACGTGCAAAAATGGACGAAAATGTGTAAAAATAGATGAAACGTGTAAAAACGGACGAAAACGTGTTAAAAAGGACGAAAACGTGCAAAAATGGACGATAACGCTTAAAAACGGATGAAAACATGTAAAACAGATGAACACGTGTAAAAACGGACAAAAACGTGCCAAAACGGATGAACACGTGTAGAAACGGATGAGAACGTGTAAAAACAGACGAAAACATAAAAAAATGGACGGAAATGTGTAAAAACGGATGAAAACGTGTAAAAACGTGAAAAAAACAGACAAAAAAGGTGTAAAAACGGATGAAAACGTGTAAAAACGGACAAAAACGTGAAAAAACGGACGAAAACGTGTAAAAACAGACGAAAGCATAAGAAAACAACATTTTCAGTTATTTACTAACGACCGTTAGTAAAAAGGACTACCAATGCAAGTATATGAGGGTGATAATGGTTATATTGTTCATAATTTGAAAGTTTGAATGGTAACAATGAGCTTTTATATACTATATTGGTAAGATGTGAAAATTTGTGAAAGTACGTTGGTATTTAATGGTTTTAACCCAAATATTTTCATCCATTCTTTTTCTTTTTACTTCATACGTTTTTCAATGGACAAGCTACCAGCAGATCTACTCCTTGAAATTCTGAGTCGACTAGACAACTCAGCAGACGTAGCTCGATGTAGAATCGCGTCAAAGGGTTTCAATACTTTATATCCACGTCTTCGATCAATTAATCTTCAATACACGTCGCAAATATTACGAAAAAACCACACTTTGTCTAGTTTCAAGAGAATCTTTCTGAATCTTATATCAAATATGCCAGTTGTTGAATCTGTGTGCATAGGTGTTGGGGAGGACCTCAAACTTGCGCTTGTCGATATTGTTAATGATCTGTACCTGATTGACGAGGCTTTTGTTAGGAAGTGGCTGCCTAGGGTTTCTGTACATTTGAAATCACTTTCAGTTTCTAATTTTTCTTATCTCAGGAGTTCGCATTCTAATGTTTTGAAACTGATTTCCGATTATTGTAAGTTCGTCAATATGTTCATTACTATGCTTTATTAATTAGTGATACGATATTAACCATCTGGTCGGGACAAAACCATGACAAAATTCGACTAGGTGCGTTTAATTAATTAAGAAAAACTAAACATTACTAGGAACACCATTTGTATATACAGACATACAGTACTACAATGTCGCTAGTTCCGTTGGTGAGGTGGCCAAGCTGGTAAGAACTTGTGATTATCATCACTAATATATAACACAACAATGTCATAATAAACTAATGGTTACTGAAAAATAGTAAAACACTACAATGTCAGTGTTAGTTAATTGTGAAATTTTGTCTATGTTAATGTTTTGTTGATGATATTGAGAGTTATTGACGAATCAATTTTTGGTTTTTGGGCTTACAACTTATTGTTATCATGAATGTTTTGGTTGATGCAGGTCATAATCTTGCTGTATTAAAGTTGAAGTATGTGTGTTTGTCTCTCCACAATTTGAATCCAATGCCAATGATGACAAGTTTAACACTAGATTCTGTAAACCTACTTGACACGAAGCTAATTAAGTTAATTAAGTGCGTCCCTAATCTTGAGGTTCTTAACTTGATAGATGTTAGATTTCTTGGTGATCCTGAGATCCACCATCTCAACCTCAAAATCTTTCAATTAACAGTCTCTGGACCACTGTTCACCTTAAGTTTAATCACACCTAACCTCGTCACACTAAAACTCATATGTAAATGTATCACATCAGTTCATATTCAAGCTCCTATGCTCTCTCACTTTCATCTTGCCCTTACTTATTTAACCGCATTCGTGAAAGACAGAATCTTTGAGAATTTGAAAACACTTACGTTGTCTGCATCTATCTTGTCCATAATTTATGGGTTCCCCTATACCAAAACAGTAGAAAATCTGACTGTAGATTCACCAAGATCTTGTAATAGATATGATCTCATATCCATCTTTACCCTTGCGAAGTTGTTCACTGTTTTCCCAAAAATGAGTTCTCTATGTATTAAATCAAACGCTTGGTGGGTATTTGAAGCTTCCTACAAACAATTAGACAGGGAGACTTTGTATTTGAAGAAAGGGTTAAAAACATTTAGTGCATACTTGTTGCTAGTTGACCCGTCATTGACTTTCTCCTGTGTCGAATTTATGTTGAACCAATGCATAGAGGTGTCGAATGTCTGGTTACTCATACACTGTGATGTAGATAGTAATGTCTCCAAAAGTTTTATATCTGGATGTATGAAAAGATGGCCTGGATTGAAGTGGAGATGGGGAAATTGGAGAGAAGAAATGGAAGATTCCATCTTGGATTGACGATTTAGATTGCCTATTATTATTATTTAACACCGCAAATCATCTGATAAGGAGGTAATAACAATAATATCGGCATTAGTAAATTTGTTTCAGCGACAGCTTGAGCGATAGTGTTTGCTATATATTCTGATTTTCGTCTAGTTTCTTTAAAAATGAAATTTTCAGTGTACAATATTCTCATATATTGTTAGCAGAATTGGTTTTTTCAAATTGTATTGTGTTTAATAGTATGCTAGATGTTGCCCATTCCAGTTGGACCAAACATACTTATCAATTTGGCAATGTTATATCTTTAAACATGTTGAAATGTGTATGTACATTGAATCTTATATTTTTTTCGCTTTCATCTAAACCGGGTGATGATTTTTTGAGCGAAAACACAAGTATGTCTGACCCTGTCGTGTTACCGCCCTAGTTGCTAGTTGATGTGATATCCGTGTTTTCAAGAGGAAGAAAACAGATTACATGGTAAGTAAATTTGAATATGTCAGTGATTTGATTTTTTTTTAAGAAATTCTAACTGATATTGTAGGGTTGATAAACTTGGTTTTTTTGTACGGGTGTACATAATTTCTTGTGGAACATGAATGACAATGATATGTTCATGACGAAATTGAGTTAATAACATGCTTGTCACGAGTCAAAAAGTGGGGTCATGATTACTAACATGATGTGTATAATATACAATCAACAATGATATATACGGAAGAAAATGTTGCATATATAAAAAGTTAACTAATGCGACGGACGTGTATGTTGATTAAGAACGTTTAAGCAATCACGAGCAGCCTTGATGGTAGCCTCCTCCACACCACCTAACGGCGACTTATCATCTGTATGTTCTGAATAGCACTTACGACATTCATTTATTTCTCCCTCAATCTCACTTAAATGTTTCTTTAGCGATTCTGAATTTCGTGCTTTTAGATCTTCCCTTCCTTGTAGTAAGTTGTGTTCACAAGTTTCATAATTATCAATACATGAATTTAAACATATTGATATCTCTGTGTCAGGTGTAGCAATAGGTATCGCAACCGATATCTTTTTAGCTTGTTCAATAGCTTGCTGTAAATCTGATAGTGCTTGTTTAATGAGTGACTCAATCGCCAAAGATACGTCATGGTCAATGTATATTAAAGGTGTAGCTTCGGCTTTATTTGTAGATTTAACATCTTTCTTTTGGGTAAATAATGATGAAATGGAGCCGAGTCTATGCTTAGCTTCATCTACTGCTTTATAAAATGATGAAGGTGAAGAAGCTGGTGTTAGAACTGGAGTCTCTGAATCCAAATCATAAGAAGACATCGGGCTTAAATTTTGTTCGCTTTCATTTGAAATGGATGATGATTTTGATGATGTTTCTTCTTTGTTTTGGGTCATGAATGATGTAATTGAGTCAAATTTGTGTTTAACTTCAGATGAAATTGTGCTAAATTCCTCTTTTGCTTTTTCATAAGTAGAAGGTGAAATAGGCGTTGGTGCCTCGCTGGATTCAGAAGATGTAGCTTCTTTATTTTGTGTGATCAATGAAGCAATCGAGTCAAATTGTTCTTGGGCTTTTTCGGTAAAAGCTTCTTTTGCTTCTTCTAAAGTTGAAGGCGATATCGGGCCTAATGCCTCTTTTGCTTCATGTAACATGGAAGACGAAACGGGACCAAATGCCTCTTTGGTTTCATCTGAAATTGGACCGAATGCCTCTTCAACTTTTTCTAAATCCAATGACGAAATGGGACCAAATGCTTCTCTGGCCCCATCTGAAATCGGACCAAATGCCTCTTGAACTTCTTCAAAATCCCATGACGAAATGGGACCAAACTCTTCTTTGGCCTCGTCTAACAATGGGCCTAATGCCTTTTTTACCTCATCAACTCTTCTTTCATTTTCTTGTGATGACGACGATGGTGACAAATTTGAACCTTTAACCGAGCTAACAAAAACGAGATAAACAATGGAGATTAAAAGTCTAAGGGGATTCTGATTTTTAAACTCCATATCTTATCATTATTTTCCTATATCTATCAATCTTGTATAACTGGAAAAATTGGATCTATAAATGGTTAGGGGTGAATGTTTGGTTAAGCGTACAAAAAGGAATAAACTTCTTTGATTTCACAGGACAAAATAAAAAAGGGTAAAATGTGGTTACAACTTCTCTTCCTTACCCACAGGTATAAACATAGAAGTGTTGACGCGACACCTATATTTGTAACATGTAAACCAGTTTTTTGAACCGACGAAACTTGGGTTGGACTAACCAAGAGTACATCCATGTTAATACCCACAACACATTCCATTAATGTACAATTACATTATGTGAAAACTCGAATCAAACAAAGAACTTCTGTTTTGCTGGTATGGTCTTTAAAGTACGTTTAAACTTATGAAGATAGCATATGTGCATTAAAAGCAAAAAATGCATTTGCATGGCACAAATCATTATTCTTAAAGCACGTGTGAGAGAAAGCTATGCCTAATCGTCTCAATGTTACCACACCACCTTCAAAGCTATGGCCAAGGTTATGATTCAAAGTTATCACCACAACATTGTGTAGTGCAACTTTTGTGTTTAATAAAGAGTAAATTCTAAAAATAGTCCCCTTGAATGTTCAAATTGCAAGTGTAGTCTCTCTCTCTTTTCGGAAGTGCAGGTGTCGTCCATACGAAAAACTATTAGTGTGGATATCGTCCGGGTCTCAGTGAGATGACTAAAATGCCCTAAACTGAATTGACAAAGTTTCATCGAAAGCAATGGCATTTATGTCATTTCACTTTGAGACAAGGGCGATATCCGCATCAAACGTTTCACACAAGAACGACACTTGCACTTTAAAACAGATAAGGATGGCACATGCATAAATGAAAAGCGTAAGAAAAAGTTCAAGTAGATTGGTGTTACTACTATGAGTAAGAAAAATATTAAATATTGTTTACATTCTTACACTAACGTGAGTAATACATTTAAATAATTTTGGTATTACAATACTTGACGCCACTATAAAACTATTTGTGCACCAATTTTGACAACAAAATAAATGTTTGCACTTTGGAGTTTGGACAATGAATGATACATGGACCAAAATCTTGCCAATTGCACGTAGCTTAGATGGCAATTGGTGAAAGCATTTTTACCACAAGGTATAAGATTTGGCTCTCGGAAACCTCATAACTACAACCATTAAATGAGTAAAGTATGCCCCAACATTATAAATGGACAACTGATTATGGCTGGTTTGATTTGTTGGATATCAACCTTTCACAACAAAATTTGAAGCAAAATTTTAATTTTGAGCTAAATTATTATTGCGTTTGTTTGTTTTTTTCCCAGGTGTTTTATGTCTAATCTGCAAAATCATGTCTACGAGAAAGAGGTGGATCTGAAGTCGTTAAGATACAACAAGTGATAATCACACAAAAATAATTTACAAAATTGAAAAAGAAAAAAGTTGCCTCTTATGTCTAAAAATAAACAAACACACTTTTTTATTTTTTTTATTTTTTTTTCTCTCTTCCTGCTTGTACACATAAAAAGAAATAAATAATAGTACTTTTTTCATTTCCTCTTCCCGCCTATAAACATGAGAGGAAAAAATAAACCCACTTTTTGATTTCATCTTTCCGCTTGCAGACGAAAGTAAATATAAGTGCTTCTTTTAAAAAACAAACTATGCCTAAACTTACAAACCTAGTGATAGTCTAGGGACTAATTTGGCATAGCTCATATCATTATACTCCCCCAAAAATAAGCAGCAGCAGCAGCAGCAAAGACCCAAATCGGCCCTATCATCAAGCACCAGGTTAGTTTAATTCGTTTCCTTTTTTTTATAATTTATCATATCAATTCTTAATCTGTTATTCATATTATTTTTAAATTAATTTTTAGATATGTTATTGGGGGTGTTTGCTTCGGCTTATATAGTCGGCTTATGACTTATTTGGTTTTGGGCTTATGTTTGATAAGCTCGATTTTTGTGGGTTACTTTGAAACTTTTTGACTTATATAAGCTTTATATGACATAATAAGCTTATATAGTTTCAAAAGAAGATACAAAAGTGAGCTTATAAAACATAAGCCCAAAACCAAATAAGCCATAAACCGGCTATATAAGCCGAAACAAACACCCCCAAGGTTTTCTGTGTTACCATGTACGGGGTCTAACAGAGCGAGTCTTTGATTCAAATGTACGCGGTCTAACAGAGGGTTTCTGACCCTTTTCTTGACCGCCCCAAATGTGTAGGCTTGAACCTAGACTTCTTGTAAGGAGGCTAGGTGCCTTAACACTAGGCCACTTTGGCGGTGGTTATTAAACTGGTGAGGTTTTTGCTGTTACGGGGCGAAACCGAGATATCCTCGTGACATTTTCCGACCCTTTTCCTGCAACCCCCGGTGTGTACCTAGTGAGGTTTGAACCCTAGACCTCTTGTGAGGAATCAGATGTCTTACCACTAGGCCATTTTTGTTTGGTGTATGTTATTAAGCGTATGTAATCATCTTATTAAGTGTATCAGCGTATTGTGTTTAGGATAATAAGCATATCTTGGATGTTTGTATATACAGACAAACAACGGTAGGTTTAATCTTTTTTTGCACAGACTTATTTGATATAAAGTTAATAAGCTTAAACACAGTCAGATTGTGTTTTAAAGACGCTGCGTGGCTTGTAAGGTTGTAAACTTTTTATATGACTGTTGATCCCTAAAGTTTCGCTGAGCTTAACTTATTGCAGCTATTTGAAAGGGTCGGGAGGGTGTTTGAGATTGCATATTTTAAGTGCTTATTGACTTATTGTGTTATGAAAGATAAATCAATAAGCACTTTTGAAGTAATTGGCTATTTGGCTTGTCAAGTGCTTAGTGACTATTTGCAATGCCACAGCTAAAATAAGCACTTTTGAAGTAATTGGCTATTTGGCTTGTCAAGTGCTTAGTTACTATTTGCAATGCCATAGCTAAAAATCCTAAAATAAGCACTTTTGGATAACCATAGCTAAAGTAAGCAATGCCAAACACCACTTAAACCGTCAAATTGGTGAAAGTTTGTTGTTTAAGTTTGCAACCACTTCACTGCTACACTTAAAACATTAAACAACATAGATTAGAAGTTACTTTAAAACCATCTTTTCCGTAATAGAATCTGATTAGTTGGGTGTCTTACATCCCAAATTACAACGTATTAGTTGTTTAGTTATTTGAAAATGCAAATGTCTGTGTAACAACCCGTCTTACGTCAATACAAAGTGAAATTTGTGAGCCCCAAAGTTCAAAGATTTGGACTTATATGGAGTATTTTCTGAGTTTTTTTTTTTTTTTTTTTTTTTTAGGGTTAATTCCATATATCCCCAATTTAAACACCCTAAGGTCATATATGCCCAACCAAAACCCATAATGCCATATATACCCAATTTAAACACAAAATTTGTCATATCTACCCATTTTATTATTTAATCAATTAAAAACTGAATTTCTGTTATTAAATACCCAATATACCCTTCATACAAACACATCTCCATGCTATAACAAAGATGTACAAATTTAACCAACCACTGTATGATTTTACCAACATTTCTGTAGGTCCAAATCTTTAATTATGCTTAGTTCATGCACTTTTAAATTGAAATAAACATGTACATACACACTTTTTTCAATTCTGATCTGATGAATATTAATCTTTGAAATAGGAATGTAAGATAGCAATGGCATATAGCTCGTAGTTGCTTTTGGCTCATTACCTTGCAAACTGCTATTTAAAAGGCACTAACGTCTAACGCCATCAATATTTGGCATTCAAATACTATAATTAATACAGTAACTTTCAAAAACATAAAAACTAACCATTTATTAACATACATATGGTGGGTACAGAAAGATAATAAGACAATAATTAATAATTTTCGAAACTTTGAAAAACTAATTTTGGGATGAACTGATGAATAACCAAAACTATAACCGTAAATGATTCAATGATATAAATGATTTTTCTCATCTAAATTTAAATTAGCTAGACTTAAAAAAGGTCAGAATCATTGCAGCCGAGGGGTAGTATAGTCTACACATTTCAATTTATAATTATTAAGGTTTTCAGATTTTGTTAAAATGAATAATTTTGAAAAATGGGTAAATATGACAAATTTTGTGCTTGAATCGGGTAAATATGACATTATGGATTTTGGTTGGGCAAATATGACATTTAGGAGTTTAAGTTGGGGATATATGGAATTATCCCAAATAAAAAAGGGTAAAATGTGGTTAAAACTTCTCTTCCTTACCCACAGGTATAAACATAGAAGTGTTGACGCGGCACGCCGGCACCTATATTTGTAACATGTAAACCAGTTTTTTGAACCGACGAAACTTGGGTTGGACTAACCAAGAGTACATCCATGTTAATACGCACAACACATTCCATTAATGTACAATTACATTATGTGAAAACTCGAATCAAACAAAGAACTTCTGTTTTGCTGGTTGGTCTTTAAAGTACGTTTAAACTTATGAAGATAGCATATGTGCATTAAAAGCAAAAAACACCTTGCATTTGCATGGCACAAATCATTATTCTTAAAGCACGTGTGACAGAAAGCTATGCCTAATCGTCTCAATGTTACCACACCACCTTCAAAGCTATGGCCAAGGTTATGATTCAAAGTTATCACCACAACATTGTGTAGTGCAACTTTTGTGTTTAATAAAGAGTAAATTCTAAAAATAGTCCCCTTGGAATG
Source organism: Artemisia annua (assembly GCA_014162995.1). Taxonomy (NCBI): domain Eukaryota; kingdom Viridiplantae; phylum Streptophyta; class Magnoliopsida; order Asterales; family Asteraceae; genus Artemisia; species Artemisia annua. Next base: position 30,846 of record LBNU01005578.1, on the reverse strand, counting down.
TTCAAATTGCAAGTGTAGTCTCTCTCTTTTCGAAAGTGCATGTGTCATCCATATGAAAAACTATTAGTGCTCTAAACTGACAAAGTTTCATCGAAAGCAATGGCATTTAGGTCATTTCACTTTGAGACAAGGGTGATATCCGCATCAAACGTTTCTCACAGGAACGACACTTGCACTTTAAAACAGATAAGGATGGCACATGCATAAATGAAAAGCGTAAGAAAAAGTTCAAGTAGATTGGTGTTACTACTGTGAGTAAGAAAAATATTAAATATTGTTTACATTCTTACACTAACGTGAGTAATACATTTTAATAATTATGGTATAACAATACTTGACGCCATTAAAACCATTTGCGCACCAACTTTGACAACAAAATTAATGTTTGCACTTTGGAGTTTGGACAATGATACATGGACCAAAATCTTGCCAATTGCACGTAGCTTAGATGGGTATTGGTGAAAGCATTTTTACCACAAGGTATAAGATTTGGCTCTCGGAAACCTCATAACTACAACCATTAAATGAGTAAAGTATGCCCCAACATTATAAATGGGCAACTGATTATGGCTGGTTTGATTTGTTGGATATCAACCTTTCACAACAAAATTTGAAGCAAAATTTTAATTTTGAGCTAAATTATTATTGCGTTTGTTTGTTTTTTTCCCAGGTGTTTTATGTCTAATCTGAAAAATCATGTCTACGAGAAAGAGATGGATCTGAAGTCGTTAAGATACAACAAGTGATAATCACACAAAAATAATTTACAAAATTGAAAAAGAAAAAAGTTGCCTCTTATGTCTAAAAATAAACTAACACATTTTTTTCCCCTCTCTCTCTCTTCTTGCTTGTACACATAAAAAGAATAAATAATCTTACTTTTTTCATTTCCTCTTCCCGCCTGTAAAAATGAGAGGAAAAAATAAAACTCACTTTTTGATTTCATCTTTCCGCTTGCAGACAAAAGTAAATATAAGTGCTTCTTTTAAAAAACAAACTATGCCTAAACTTACAAACCTAGTGATAGTTTAGGGACTAATTTGGCATAGCTCATTAGCTCATATCATTATACTCCCCCAAAAATAAGCAGCAGCAGCAGCAGAAAAGACCCAAATCGGCCCTATCATCAAGCACCAGGTTGGTTTAATTCGTTTCCTTTTTTTTATAATTTATTTATTTATATCAATTCTTAATCTGTTATTTATGTTATCTTTAAGTTAAATTTTCCCATATAGGAAATAATACTGCTCTATGCTTGTTACAAATTACTCTTAGATATGTTATTTCGGCTTATGGCTTATTTGGTTTTGGGCTTATGTTTTATAAGCTCGCTTTTTGTGGCTTATATTAGCTTTATATGACATAATAAGCTTATATAGTTTCAAAAGAAGATACAAAAGTGAGCTTATGAAACATAAGCCTAAAACCAAATAAGCCATAAGCCGGCTATATAAGCCGAAACAAACACCCCCGAGGTTATCTGTGTTACCATGTACGGGGTCTAACAGAGCGAGTCTTTGATTCAAATGTACGCGGTCTAACAGAGGGTTTCTGACCCTTTTCTTGACCGCCCCAAATGTGTAGGCTTGAACCTAGACTTCTTGTAAGGAGGCTAGGTGCCTTAACACTAGGCCACTTTGGCGGTGGTTATTAAACTGGTGAGGTTTTTGCTGTTACGGGGCGAAACCGAGATATCCTCGTGACATTTTCCGACCCTTTTCCTGCAACCCCCATTGTGTACCTAGTGAGGCTTGAACCCTAGACCTCTTGTGAGGAATCAGATGTCTTACCACTAGGCCATTTTTGTTTGGTGTATGTTATTAAGCGTATGTAATCATCTTATTAAGTGTATCAGCGTATTGTGTTTAGGATAATAAGCATATCTTGGATGTTTGTATATACAGACAAACAACGGTAGGTTTAATCTTTTTTTGCACAGGCTTATTTGATATAAAGTTAATAAGCTTAAACACAGTCAGATTGTGTTTTAAAGACGCTGCGTGGCTTGTAAAGTTGTAAACTTTTTATATGACTGTTGATAACGATTTAATCCCTAAAGTTTCGCTGAGCTTAACTTATTGCAGCTATTTGAAAGGGTCGGGAGGGTGTTTGAGATTGCATATTTGAAGTGCTTATTGACTTATTGTGTTAGGCACTTTTGAAGTAATTGGCTATTTGGCTTGTCAAGTGCTTAGTGACTATTTGCAATGCCATAGCTAAAATACATACTTTTAGATAACCATAGCTATAAGAAGCAATGCCAAACACCTCTTAAATCGTTCATTTGGTGAAAGTTAGCTGTTTAAGTTTGCAACCACTTCACTGCTACACTTATGATTCTCAAAACTGTTATTAAAACATTAAACAACATAGGTTAGAAGTTACATTAAAACCATCTTTTCCGTAATAGAATTCGATTAGTTGGGTGTCTTGCATCCCAATTTACAGCGTATTAGTTGTTTAGTTATTTGAAAATGCAAATGTGTGTGTAACAACCGGTCTCACGTCAATACAAAGTGAAATTTGCGAGCCCCAAAGTTCAAAGATTTGGACTTATACGGAGTATTTTCAGAGTTTTTTTTTCTCAAAATTCCATGTTCATCATTAAGCTTTGTTGACTGTACGAGATTATGCAGGTGAATTACGATGGATGTGCAGATTGAAAATCAACAACATCCGAGTCCAGTGGTTAAAGTAACGTTTTGTCTTGGATCAGAAAAACATGCTATTGAATATTGGGAGGGGATTATTTCAGACCAATTGGTATTTGTGAAAGGCGAAAGTATGGGGATATTGAAGGAATACATCACCAAACATAATGTCCCAAATGACGTCCCAGACGATGCTGAGATATTATCTGAAGATGATGATGGTGAGACTGAGAAGCCCATTGTCAAGTCAAAGAAAATTAGAAAAAATTAACTGATAGTTCTTTATTAGTCTTCTATTTGTGTTTCCTTGTTTGTTGGAAGTTGTAGTATGTAAAATACGTTTTTTTCTCAATTAGATGTATTTTGGGAACTTCTGTTTGAGGAGCTATTGCTGGCTTACTAAGAACGTGTTTGAAATTTGGGATTGCTTATTAAGAGCTTATTTGCAAGCAGATTGTTTTAGATCAAACTACTTATTTGCTTATTTTGCTCTAGATTAAACACTTAGACCATGACAGCTCGGTAAATGCTTATTTTCTTTATCAGAAAAACACTTGCAAATAAGCAAATCTGAAACACCCTTAAATGGTTAATTATACAGTTGCAACATCAAATTTAAAGAATGAGAAGCTGTTTAGTGTAGCAGTTATGCACCAAACCCATTGCTTTTTGTAATTAATTAACATGATGGAGTGGTTTAACTAACCCCTAATGACATTTTAATATAATGTCAAATCTTGGATTCACTCATTCAGTATTCATGGTAGAAAACGCACAACGATTATTGGTTACAAGGACCAATGCCAAGCCCTCTACGTTGGCAGCATACACAGGAGTTGTTCCTCTGATTGCTAAGATATGTCAACCCGGAAATAGGAAGAAAAAGAAGGTGAGTTTAGAGGAGAAGTCACAGGAGATGTGGAAAAGGGAGTTTTTCACAGGAAGAAAGATGTCATCCGCCATACGTCTCTCTCATTAAGCATGCATCTATCCATCTATTTTTGTATGTGTTTGTATAAGTGTGTTTGGATGTGCTTAATTATATGAATAAAAACATTGAACATTAGTTCTGAATTGTTTCAAGTTTAATATGTGAGTTCGCACCGGGTCGCCGCCTGTACACATTGTTGCACAAACGCAAAAGCATAGCAGATGCTTTTAGTACTAGATCATTTAATTTGAAGTGCATACCCATATTTCGTTCAAAAAAATAAGTACATGCCCATATGGTTCATAAAAACTGACATTTTCTTCAGTATTTAGACCTTTTAAAAAGCCATCGTAGTAGATGGTTTTGGTACGGCACGAATATGCATATGTGGTGTTGTATCATGTGCAGTACTAATGTGATTTTGTGGTGTGCGCTTCACTTATTGTGGTGTGCATATCACGTCTCTTAAATTTGTGGTATTTAATTCTTAAACAATTCGAGGGCTATCTAAACGGAAAACTATTCTCCTAATGCTATGGACACATAAGTGAAAATGGTTATGAATATAAAAATGGGAATCAGACTACAAATTTTTTTCACAAGGACAGAGTGATACTACTAGAGTACTAGGAATCAAGCATTTCGGTTACTATGCTATGTCGTTGGGATCAAAGAGCAGGTAAAAAAGGCCTATTATGGTCGCAAAGAAAGCCAAACAACTTAATTTGAGTATGCTTCCTACATATTACACTTTTACAACTATAAGCTAACAAGCTAACCCAAACATTAAATGCTTATTGTGTTTAGATACAACTGTAAGGGAATAAGCCCTTTTTCCTAAATAATCCATTATCGACACTTGCATCAAAAACTTAGAATACTTTGACAGACCTATGAAATGAAGTAACATAGGTCCGCAGAAGCTTCTTAAGTGCACCAGCCGGGAATCGAACCCGGGTCTGTACCGTGGCAGGGTACTATTCTACCACTAGACCACTGGTGCTTTAATGTTTAATTCTACCATCTACATATAATATCTTAACTTTACGTATAATTTGTTCAGCTACCAAATTATCTGAATGAACAATTCAAATGGAAAAACATACAACTTTTCTAAACTTTTAAGCCAAACTATATTTTTTACAGCAAATTAGTTTTTTTTTAACCGCCTTACTTTGAAGGGACTAAGTTTGAAGATACGCAACATACTTTCTCAAAAGTACCGAAATACGTAACATACTAAAGATATTACTTATATCGCTAAGAAACTTTCAAAATTTGCACAAGATACGTAATGTTGACCGATTTTTTACCAGTTTGACCGGTTTGTAGGTTAACACTTAAAATAACTTACATTATTGGTCCCTGTGGTTTGCGTCTGTTTTCACCGGTCATCTTTTAACTTTATTTCAGTTATAAAATTTACAATAATGGTCCTTGTCATTTGGGTTGACATTCACCTTTGGTCCGTTTTTACAAAAACATTTTTTTTTCAATTTTTTTCAAAAAATAAAATTCTTTTCGAAAATCTTTTAAAAAATAAATTTCTTTTTGAATTTTTTTTTTTTCAAAAACTTTTTTTTCTACAACTATTTTTTTTCAAAATTTTATTTTCTAAAGCTTTTTTTCGAAATTNAAAAGCATAGCAGATGCTTTTAGTACTAGATCATTTAGTTTGAAGTGCATACCCATATTTCGTTCAAAAAAATAAGTACATGCCCATATGGTTCATAAAAACTGACATTTTCTTCAGTATTTAGACCTTTTAAAAAGCCATCGTAGTAGATGGTTTTGGTACGGCACGAATATGCATATGTGGTGTTGTATCATGTGCAGTACTAATGTGATTTTGTGGTGTGCACATCACTTATTGTGGTGTGCATATCACGTCTCTTAAATTTGTGGTTTTTAATTCTTAAACAATTCGAGGGCTATCTAAACGGAAAACTATTCTCCTAATGCTATGGACACATAAGTGAAAATGGTTATGAATATAAAAATGGGAATCAGACTACAAATTTTTTTCACAAGGACAGAGTGATACTACTAGAGTACTAGGAATCAAGCATTTCGGTTACTATGCTATGTCGTTGGGATCAAAGAGCAGGTAAAAAAGGCCTATTTTGGTCGCAAAGAAAGCCAAACAACTTAATTTGAGTATGCTTCCTACATATTACACTTTTACAACTATAAGCTAACAAGCTAACCCAAACATTAAATGCTTATTGTGTTTAGATACAACTGTAAGGGAATAAGCCCTTTTCCTAAATAATCCATTATCGACACTTGCATCAAAAAACTTAGAATACTTTGACAGACCTATGAAATGAAGTAACATAGGTCCGCAGAAGCTTCTTAAGTGCACCAGCCGGGAATCGAACCCGGGTCTGTACCGTGGCAGGGTACTATTCTACCACTAGACCACTGGTGCTTTAATGTTTAATTCTACCATCTACATATAATATCTTAACTTTACGTATAATTTGTTCAGCTACCAAACTATCTGAATGAACAATTCAAATGGAAAAACATACAACTTTTCTAAACTTTTAAGCCAAACTATATTTTTGTACAGCAAAATTAGTTTTTTTTTTTAACCGCCTTACTTTTAAGTGATGCTTGTACTACACATTTCAACAATATAAGAGCATAAAATTTTGGATTATGTAAAGAACTGAACTCAATTGAAGATTATGAGTGATGCTTTATTTACTAAGTTTCTGGCAACTGAGAATGCAATATGTTGAAGAAGTAGACATGATTGTATTTGTTCATAAACACCGACTATTTTGCATCATTAGCATTTTAAGTACACCTTTAATTATGATGTGCACATTATAAGTCAGTGGCGTATCTAGAATTTCGGAGTAGGGTATGCACATTTTTTAGTAAGAGTTATTCAATTTTTTTACGGGTATGGGTTTCCTTGGGTTGGGTTTTTTCGTGTCCGGTTTTTCGGAAAATTAGGTTTGGCGTTCTTGGTTCGTGTTTTGAATCATATATATTATAGTTGATACGCTTTGCCAAAAGTTTGTGTTATTCGACATGCAATTGGTTAATTGGAATACAATATTTTAACTAAACTTTGTACGATATTGGTGTTGTTTGGATAAGATTATAATGGAAACACAAATTTTAAACTCTATATGTTTCAACTTTCAATCTTAATATTTTAACTAAACTTTGTACGATATGACAGTAATGTAGCTCAACGTAAACAAAAATAAGAGAAAAAACTTGAGTATGTGTATTGTAGTATTGTGTAAGTTGTACTTTTGAGCCTTCGATGACCGAGAATATTGGACTCAACCTCAAAGTACAACATCAAGAGTTGACATCATAACTGGGCCAGTTAAAGACATAGTATTATCTTAGCTTGACACTTTTTGACTTTGACCTACATCAAAGCCTCGTTTCATCCTTCTTATTCATTAGAGCATTGGGTACGGTTGTCGGTTGAGCCGTGGAGCTCCTGCCGTGGGAACTTTTTGCTGCCACGTCAGCAAAAAGCTCTACGGCACCAGAAATCCCACGGCACCACATTTCAGGGGTATCCGTTGGCACCAGAATTTCTAAAATAAACTTCATTAATATTAAAAACAAACATTACATATAAAAAAACAAACATTACATGTAAAAACGTAACTTTTCTTATGTGTTAAACTACAAACCGGTCAAACAGGTAAAAAATCGGTCAACATTACGTATCTTGTGCAAAATTTGAAAGTTTCTTAACGATATAAGTAATATCTTTAGTATGTTACGTATTTCGATACTTTTGAGAAAGTATGTTGCGTATCTTCAAACTTAGTCCT
>LBNU01005578.1:7960-23333 GCA_014162995.1 Artemisia annua | reverse complement strand
AATTTTTTTTTTTTATTTTATTTTTTTTTTTTTTTTTTTTTTTTTTTTTTTTTTTTTTTTTTTTGATTTTCGAACGTTGCATAACGGATATATTGACCCAATATTCATATATTTCATTTTCCAACTTTACTAAACTCTATAAAAACCATACTCACTCCTCATTTTTTACACACCTCTTCCAATTTCCATCTTCCTTTCAAACATGAATCCAAATAATCCCAAGGACCCTATTTACGACCCTTATTATGATGTTTTTTTTTAATGATGATCAAGAGCGATATCTTCAAAGTTATGCGGCGTACCAACAATTTGTAGCTTTGTATGATCAAGAAGTCGGGGGATCAAGTTCGCGTGAAAAGAGAACAAGGTCATACATACCACGCGAACAGGAAGACGCGGAACAACGTTTAATCGTTGACTATTTTGGCGACGATGAGAATGCTCCTAAATATACCGAAGAAAATTTTAGGCGAAGGTATCATATGAGTTCTAGACTTTTTAATAAAATTCTCAAGGATATATAAGTTATGATGTTCAACCTCTTCCCGAGTACTTTAATTTTTTTAGACAACGTTATGATGCATGCGGTCGTTTAAGTATTGGTCCTCTTTTGAAGTGCACATCCGCCATCCGCCAATTGGCGTACGGCACTGCTCCTGATGCATTAGATGAGTACTTGCAAATTGGTGAACGTTGTTCCCGACAATGTTTAGAAAACTTTTGTAAATGCATACATGTTTTATACAACGAAAAATATTTAAGGAAGCCCACTTCAGAAGACGTTGAAAAAATATATGCATTGCATGAAGAAAAACATAGACTCCCGGAAATGCTCGGGAGTATTGATTGTATGGCATTGGGGATTTTGGAAAAAATTGTCCAAGGCCCTTTACAAGCTCAATTCAAAAGCACCGTGATCGTAATACCCCACCGCCCACGCCACGCCCAACTCTTATGTTGCGAAGTGCGTTGCGGGATCAAAGATTCATGGATTTGGGCATGCATATTTTGGCGGTACCCTGTCCAGCGGGCAGAATAATGATTTCTTAATGTGCTCCTGTATGGTTCCCCCGAGTATCTGGATCAAAGAACTTGCCGGTACAGCCTCCGAATGTCCGTTTGTTGACGAGTAAGACGGGACATACATATAAATAAGAGGTTACTATTTAGCCGACGACATTTATCCAACCATGGCGCATCCGTTTGTTTGTGAAAAACCGTTTAGCTGTTGCAGGCCGGAGCCCCACTCCGAAGCTGTCGGAAAAAAGAAATTTAAACTTCAAAAAGAGTACAAGAAGAAAGTGGCTAGAAAAGACTAGTTTGGAACGAGCCTTCGGGATCCTACTAAGGTCGTTGGGGGATTTATACGACCAACCGGCCACGTCTTTCAAGTCAACACTTTTTGAAAAACTGAATCATTGTATTGTTGGTATTAATGTGTTACACAACATGATATTGGAAAGACGAACGGATCGAAGTGAATTTTAAGAGAGACAATTCGTCGACCACGCCCGAACATGCCAGATAATTGGATCGAAAGATGTGATTTACATGTTAGGAAAAAATAAAGAACTTCGCGATCAATTAGTTCACGACGGGCTTCCGAGGAATTTGACCTTGTGGAGCATTTATGGAAAACTTGCATAATTATTTGTATTTTTTTAACTGAATGGTGTGTTTTTTTTTTACATGTAATGTTGTTTTTATATGGTAATGTTTGTTTTTAATATTAGATGAAGTTTATTTTAGAATATTCTGGTGCCAACGGATACCCCTGAAATGTGGGTGCCGTGGGATTTATTTTTATTTTTGGTGCCGTAGAGCTTTTTATTGACGTGGCAGCAAAAAGTCCCGGCAGGGAGCTGTTTCCACGGTCAAGCCCACAACTACCCAGCATCTCTAATGTTTGAAAAGAGGATGAAACGAGGCTTGATGTAGGTCAAAGTCAAAAAGTGTCCCCCAGTATCTCCTCTGTTGCACCCATCCTCCGTTGTTTTGTCGCTTTCCTGCTTATTAAGTTCGGAGATAAGCATTGACACTTTTTGACTTTACATACCCTACACTCAAAGCCTCGTTTCATCCTTCTTATTCATTAGAGCATTGGGTGACGGTGCACGGTTGAGCCGTGGGAGCTCCTTGCCGTGGAATTTTTGCCGTGCCACCGTCTACGAAAAAGCTCCTATACGGGGCACCAGAAATCCCACGGCACCACATTTCAGGGGTATCCGTTGCACCAGAAGTTTCTAAAATAAACTTCATTAATATTAAAAACAAACAATACATAAAAAAAACAAACATTCATGTAAAAAAAAACACACATTACATTTTTTTTTTTTTTTTTTTAAAAATTACAAACTAATTATGCAAGTTCCCTAAATGCTCCACAAGGTCATTTCGAAGCTCGTCGTGAACTATTCGGATCGCGAATTCTTATTTTTCAACATGTAAATCACATCTTTCGACCAATTAAATCTGGCATGTATCGAGGGGCTGGGATCGACGAATGCTTCTTAAGATTCACTTCGAATCCTCGTCTTGCCAATCATCATGTTGTGGTAACATGTATACAACCAATAATGATTAGTTTCAAAGTTTGACTTGAAAAGCACGTGCCGGTTTCGTATAATCCCCCAACGACCTTGTAGGACTTCCGAAGGCTCGTTCAATATACTGTTTCTAGCACTTTCTTGTACTCTTATGAAGTTTAAATTTTTTGTCCGACCTTGCACACACTAAACGTTTTCACAAACACGGGCAGCCATGTTGGAATAAGTGTCGTCGGCGTAAATGGAGTAACCTTGTTGGCCTATATGTATTTCCGTTTACTTCCAAACGGACATTCCGGAGCTTTACCGTACCGGCAAGTCCTTGATTCAAATATCGGGGGAACCATAACACACATCCTAAGGATCATTATATTGCCCCTGGGAACCCCAACAATATGCATGCCAAATCGCATAAATCTTTGATTCCGCAACCACTTCCAGACATGAAGGAGTTGGGTATTTATGATCACGTCTTAATTGAGCTTGTAAGCTTGGACAATTTTTTCAATCCCAATGCATTACAATCAATACTCGCCGGAGCAATTCGTCGGGGATTTATATTTTTCTCATGCAATAGCCATATATTTTTCTCTATGTCAGTCTGGAAGCTGGGGCCTTTCTTAAATACTTCTCCATTGTATTAAAACATGTATGGCATTGTAGTAAAGTAATCTAAACATTGTCGTGAACAACGTTCAATTTGCAAGTACTCATCAACATGCATCAGGCTGCCCAGTTCGTACGGGCCAATTGGGTATGGCGGATGTGCCCTTCAACACAGCACCTATACTAACCGGCACCGGTAGCAGTCATACTTGGTCTAAAAAACCGACAAGTACTCGGGAACGAGGGGCTGAACATCAAACTTAAAATATCATTGAGAATTCTATAAAAGAGTCTAGAGACTACATACATACCTTCGCCTAAAATTCTCGTTTCGGAGATATTAGGAGCAGGTCTCAGCGTTGCCAAAAGTAGTCTTCGGAGCTAATCGTTGTCGCGCCCTTCTCGTTCACGAGTATGGGTAGCCCCTCATTCTTTTTCACACCGATTGCGATCCCCCCGGCTTTAAAAAAAATCATAAACATCGAACGGGTCGTTGTGATTAATTAGTTGTATTGGGATTCATGATTGAACGCATTTGCTATGAAAAAAATGAAATTATGGGAATTAGATAAATAGAAGTAGAGATTTAAGGGTTTTTATAAGGTATTTTGGGTTAATTTTTTTTTTTTTTTTTTTTTTTTTTTTTTTTAAAGAAAAACGGCTATAAAGCCGTTACATGCTCCATATTCCAAAAAATATAGACGTTTACATGCCTCCCATTTTCCAAAGAAAAGAAAATAAAAAGCGATGGACAGCGCCGATGGGACGGCGCGCAGAATGGATTGGCGTGAAGGGACGGTGTGGCTGCGCTCGGCCAAAATGGGCTGGTGGCCATGGCGCCAGCCATGGCACCACTGTACCCCATGTGCCTTAAAACACTACCGTGGCCTTCTGCAAAATAACCATGATGCTTCTTTCTTTCTTCTTCTTTTCTTTCTTTAACTAGGATGTTCCAGCTCAAATTTTCCAGTATTTTTAGAAGATGTGAAATAAGAAGTTGTCTAAGTATTATTGTTGTTATTTGAAAAAATAATATTTTGTACAGTAATAAAAATTAGGTAGGCACAATAAGGAGGGTCAATCCCCTCTTTTCTCATGCCACGTCAGCTTTCTCTCATCCAGCGCCCCTGCGGGATCCAGTGCCACAAGTCAAGGCGCCAAGTTCAATTTTTTTTTTTTTTTTTTACTAAAAACTCAAATAAAACATTAATTCATTAATACAAACGTAAACATTACATAAACGAAACGATGCGGGAATTAAGCAACTAAAACATTAACGCAAACATTACATGACAACATGACATAAAACACGATACAGAAAACACGATACGGAAAATACTTAAATAAAACACCATTACGGCTGGTGTGCTTCCCATGGATGTGTGTTTCTCAGAATGAACCACACATGCTGATAGTATATCCCTCTCCCATAGCGTTCATAATAAATGCGGTTTGCATTGCTGAGACGAGAAGGATCTTCACTTGTACGCACCAACTCTTTGTAAATAGCATTATACCTAAGACATTCAAGGTTGATTCTTTTCCATTGAGCCATAATACTATTTTTATTACGGTGCTCGCCATTAGTCTCATCGTTGAACCTTTGTGTAACAGCATTCCAAAAAGAACTTTCATTCACAAGGTCTCTAGATTCGCTAACAGCAAGCCATACGTTAGCTAGCAAGCTCTCTTCTTCCATTGACCAAAAATTATTCATTGTGAAATGCTTTAGGAGTGTGTGAAGATTTGTATTGTATGGTGTGTTATTTATAGGGGATAATAGAATTTTGAAATTTGAAAATCATAATTCAAATTTGAAAACCGAGCGGGATCTTTTAAACTTTTAAAATTCAAATTTTAAAAAACACATGTAGATAAACGTTAAGTTTTATATTCAAAAAAAAAACGTGTGTATTTAAATTCAAATTCAAATTCAAGGGCGGGATGTTTCAAATTCAAATTCAAACTGAAGGGCGGGATATTATTTCAAATTCAAACTTAAGGGCGGGATGTTTCTATAAATAGTCAATTCCAGATGCTAAAAATAGACCCACAATTCACCCACAAATCATACACAATTGACACACAATTATTTCAAAACAATGTCTCACAACAATTCACCAGATAATGAGTCAGTTTACCACACCCCCATCCGAAGATCTTTTCCCCGTATTTCCATACGACAATCAACTAGCCATCCACCACAAGATCTGTTTCCCGTTTACCAATTTGACAATCCACCACAAGACACTCCACCAGAAGTTCTGTTTCCAACGGTAAACAATCCACCAACATACAATCCACCCCATTACAATCCACCGGCAAACTATCCACCACAAAACCAACCCAATGCACGTGCGTTGACTGATGAAGAACTGTATGAGCAAGATATGCAAGAAGTGTTACGTGCTGAAGCAGAGGAAGAACGTGAGAGAAGAGCTCGTGAGGAGTACTTAAGAGGTAAACAGGAACGGAGAAACCGTCGTTGTGCATGGCGAATACAAATGAGATTGCCCTGTGTGCCATCGAGTGAGGACGATTCGAGTGCCTCCGATTCGACTGACAAGGGCTATGGCACAAACTGAATCATTTTATTGATTCGTAGTTTTATGTTTAACTATCGTAGTTTATGCTTCATGTTGGCTGTAGTTCGTATTTTAAGTTTAACGTGTATTTAAATTTTAAGTATTAATATAAGTAATGTTTGAAAGTGTGTGTTTGAATGTGGTATATAGTGTGTAAACGGTTTAAGTTTTTGTAACCCTAGCCTCACGGATAAAAAAAAAAAAAAAAAAAAAAAAAAAAAAAAAAAAAAAAAAAAAAAAAAAAAAAAAAAAAAAAAAAAAAAAAAAAAAAAAAAAAAAAAAAACGTAATGGAACTCTGTCTCAACCTCGACCGAGTCCCCTCATGTTCTCAATTTTTTGGGGTCGCGACCGACTAGCCACAATAGGGCCGACCGACTGGGAATGTCTCGACCGAGTCGGTCGAGCACCTTATTGTGCATAGCCTTATGTAGGGTATTCAAGTTAGATCCATCCCTGTTGGTACCAAATCATATATTGTACTTGACCCGAAACCATACCATGAAATAAAATTCCGTTTGGTTTGTAAAAGAGGTTGCAATTGAATTTGTTATTGGTTTGAAAGAAAATGAGAAGAGATAAAATAAAAAATTATTTTTATATTTGTTTATATGTGAGTTGATATATTATAAAATTGAAATATAAAGAAAATAATAAAGAATAAATTAATATGTGATTGTAGAAGGTAATAAAATAAAAAACTAAAATCTAATTGGCTGTTTTCATCAAAAGATATCAATTTAGCGTATCTATCATTGATATCATGTGTCAGAAAAAATAAATAAATATATAAATAAAACTATAAAAGTACCAAACACTTGGTTGGAAATTTCTTTGACTCGAATTCCTCTCATACTCATATACCAAACATGCCCTAAATTTGATTAAAAATTTTACCACTTTTTTAGTTTTTACTAACATGCCTCTTCAGTAAATAAATTGAATAGACAATTTCGATGTTTGCGTACATAATTTACCTTGCTCATGTTTGACCGTGAGATCGTTTGATAAAAGTCGTCAAAGAGCCGATTTCCTTTTCTAAAAATACAATACTCATATAAACTTTAAAAGTAAAAAGGGTAAAAAGCATCTTATATTCTCCTACTTCCTACCTATTTATCCTTTCATTAACATAAAAATTTAACATGTTTAATTCACTTATTGTCTCTCATCTAAACTGTCAATTTTTCCATTTGTTTTAGGTAGTGTTTGTATTTGACTTAATTGACTTAATATGAAAAAGTTTAATAAATTAAAGGTTTGCTTATTGAAATTTTCTATTAAGTCATGTTTAATTAAGAGATGACTTAATATTTACATCCTCAATTTTATTACTTAATATTTTTATTGATTTTCTCTATNAAATGAAAGAAAAAAAAGTAAAAATGTAAATTATATACTGCTAAGGTGGCAAAAGTGAACCAAAGAGGTAAATTTTGGGTCAATTGGTTGACTCGTTCTAACTTTTGGGTTTTTTGGGTCATAAAAAGTTTTAACATTTGGGTCGATTGGGCCTTTAAAAAGTTTTTGAAATAAATATAACAGGTCATATGGGTCAATAGAACGGGTCAGTCCCAAACAGGTCGGATGGGTCGACCATCTCTTTAAAATACTTCTTGACGCTTTGAAATTAATAGGTCAATTCAATCACTTGTTCAGTTCATCCCTTTATCAACATATAAGGTTTGTTCTTGGTTTTTAATTTTTACATGATTATAGTTAAATACTTTGTTAATTATGATATATTATAAGGGTTTACATATTTATAGTTTACTCAATTTTGTCATCTTTTTAATAAGGGGTCTTTGGGTAAAGCTGATTTTAGGTGCTTAATAGCTTATTGTGTTTTGGGAGTGTTATTAACCACTTTGAAAGGGTTTGGGTAAGCTTATTTCTTATGGGTCATGGGAAAAAAGCTATAAATGGAGCAATAAGCATAATCCCTTGGAGGAATGACGCTAAAAGTAAAAGTTTAGGAATAAGCATAATCCCTTAAATTGAGAGCTACTAAATGATTTGTAAAATAATATAACGTTTGTAAAATACTAGTAACATGATTATGGTATGAACATGCCAATTATTTTTACTTAAATATATGAAATCATAATTCGCTTTGTAGTTGAACTTGATAAATAACAATTCGTTTCATTTGTAATTATACTTAAAATATGTTATGTTAGACTTCGTGTCCAAGTTAGCATCCATAACTATCAATATTGTTTTCTGAATCAGTTGCTGCTTAAGAATCCTCATGAATGTATTTAGGGTTAATTAGGTAGTGTTTATGCATTGGGGTGAATTGAGATGTTATACGATCAAACGAATGTCACTGCATGCTTGTCCTATCCATAAGTGTCAAATGAAAGACCAAAAGTAATGGCTCTCCCTTTATCACACCTAAATAAACATCCGCCTCACCCATGAACTGTTCACCATCTGAGCATTCGCTAGCTGGCAACACAACTTTTACCTTCAGAAAAAGATTATAAGTGGTTAGGCAGGAATAGATTTGTATATGTAGTTTTCTTCAGATCATGAGCCTGATGAGTTGGTCACTCCTCCACCTTGCTTCATCCATTCTCATTGTAGAAAGTGTTTAAAACGAGGTGTTAGGTTCAAGTGAACATGACCTTTCTTGCCCTGGGGACAGTGGAATTTACTGGACTTGTTGGTAGGGCGCCCAGGGGTACTGGATTTATTAGGTGAATAGGAAACTTGTATACTAAGAGTCTGAATAGTGTTGTTTGATCATGTTAATGCTTATCTGATAAACAGTGATTCCTAGGCTTTAGTTATGTTTTGGAATTCACGGATGTTTAGTATAATATTTCATCTTTGTGTGTTATTTTTCATCTCTGTGTGTTATCAAACTAATTATCATACATGATACATGCAAAGGATGTTGAACTTGTTTCCGGTAATATTTTTACATTTGATTCGCTGAGGTTTGACAACAGAGTGTGAGATAATTTTTTTCAGATTCTGGAAATTCTAACATAAAGTGTGTTGTTACTCTCTGCAGTATAAAGTGTGTTGTTACTCTCTGCAGTATAAAGTGTGTTGTTACTCTAACAGAGTGTGTTGATCAGCGGCTATATATACACCGACCCAAACACCCCTTGTTCCTCACCATATAAAAAAGTACTCCAAACACCACATAAACAAAAAACACCTTGATCCAACACACCATAATCGCATTCAACCACCGTCGTATCACAGTCACCGGTAAACTCTTTTTCTTTTATTGCATCTCATGTTACCAATTCGATTGATTGTGTTTTTTATTTACAGAATTGTTAAATTTATTGCTTAATTTCCTAATGTGTTTATTGCCTTTTTTTAAATTGAATTATTGCTTAAATGAGTAATGAAGGAGTCAAATTTATTTTTAACAAATTTGTGACCCTTTTTATCGAATGTTTAATTTTGACTAGAATAATGCTTTCATTTTTTTATTATTAAAGGTTTAGGGGGTGTTCGTTTCGGCTTATATAGCCGGCTTATGGCTTATTTGAATATGAGCTTATGTTTCATAAGCTCACTTTTTGTGGCTTTTTTTTCAAATGTTCTGGCTTATATAAGCTTATTATGACATAATAAGCTTATATAAGTCAGAAACTTTCAAAATAAGCCACAAAAGTGAGCTTATAAAACATAAGCCCATATTCAAATAAGCCATAAGCCGGCTATTTAAGATGTTTTGATGAGAGAAAATTGCGGGTATCCTATGTTGGCATGTTTGATACTCTTGTCAGTCCCAAAATAATTGTCCCCTAAAAAACATAATTATTACTGGATTACGGTTTTATCTTTAACTAATTAATTGTTGTCTTCTTTAAAGTTTGTAATATTAATTTCAACCAAGGGTAATATGGTAAACTCGATCAAACTTCCTTATCCGTTTTTAGTAGTGGATAATTAAATTGGGACATTCAAACAAGGAAATGTGGACTATTAATTTGGGACGGAGGGAGTATCTGATAGTTTTGAGCACTTATACGAAGACTATAAACATAAGGTGTTAGGGTGTGTTTGAATTAAGCTTTATTGAAGCAACTTATTAGCTTATTTGCATTATCATAACACAATAAGATAAGTTGTTTTGAGTATCCGAAGAGGTTCGACACCTTGTAATGTGTGTCATCTAAGTTGTTGTGTAGAAGCCATGACGTAGGAGCTTATTTAGCACTTTATATAAGCTAATCCAAACACCCTTGGTTATATTGACCTAACAATGTAGATGTTCAAAAATATGATTCTTACAAACGGGTATCAAGATGTTTAAACTCTGCTCCTGTTTATTCAGAATTAGATTCTGCATTAAGCATATAAATGTGTTTGGATCTGGTTTTAGAGCGTCCAATATTCTTAGTATTCGTGATAAAATCATAATAATTTGAAACCCTCATTCTGTATTTAATTTCTCGTGGTCTGTTTGTTGCAGTTCGATTTTCGAAACATCACAGATAAGATGAGCAATACACCAATAGGACCCATGTACAAAGCGAGAGCTAGTGCATCTCAGCCATCGGAAACCTCGTTCAAGCGCAAACGGGGAGTTTTTCAGAAAGATTGTCAGTGCTCACTTATCTGTTTCCATGTTATTTTAATTTTCCATTTATCTGCCTATGTTTAATGTTGACGTTATTTTTCTTTTGTTATATTGCAGTGCAGCATATGATGTATGGTTTTGGAGATGATTCTAATGTAAGCTCATACTTTTATCTCACAGTAGTTTATTTGGCTTTTACGTCGTCTTACAAGATTCTCATTTTTGTAGTTATAAGCTGGTTTTACCTTTACCTATTAACTCTCAAGTTTTGAGACTAAACACCTATTACATAAATTTTAAGTATTGGAAGATCTAACTTTAACTGAGAAACCTAGTTTTAGGTATGATTTTATCCTGGAAAGTGTTTCCACTTTTCGTAACCTTCAAGTAGCAGCTACGACGTGTTGTTTAAGACTGATCTGCTTAGGTATAGAAGATTGAAGATGATAAATAACCAGGGCCTCGTTTATGTTTTCTGCTTGTGTTCCTGGTTCTCTGCATTGTTAATGTTAGTAGGTGTAAACCGGATATAAAACTGTACTTTGGTAGTTGTTCATATTCTTTTTAAGTAACTTGATTTTCATGAATTCATGGTTTACAACAATTTTATGGTTTCAGATCCAAAAAGGCACTTCTAATGTCTTCTTTTTCATTGTGAAATTCGATTACTAACAATGTGGATCAAAGAATAACATTGTTTGGTTGTTTCTGTGTGTCCAGCCATTGCCAGAGACCGTTGCTCTTGTTGAGGATATCGTGGTAGAGTATGTGACTGATATGGTGAGAATTTTATAATTTGGATCAGATCTCGAGTACTTTTTGTGCAGATTTCCCCTTTTCAGATGTGACTAAAGTTTGCCGTGTGTGTAAATGTAGGTGCATAAAGCCCAAGACATTGCATCAAAGAGGGGAAAACTTTTGACTGAGGATTTCTTGTTTTTGATCCGAAAGGTATTCTTATCTCCTTTTTATACGTATTTTGCATATCTACAATTGAAACCAAATTTGACCCCTCTAACCAGGCATACTCATTATACTAGAAATCCAAGCAACTTTCTATTTTGCAAAATAGTATTTGGTTAAGGTTGATGGGAGTGCTAATATTGTAATAAAATGTGTTTATAGGACACACCCAAGCTAAACCGTTGTACAGAACTGCTGTCGATGAATGAAGAACTGAAACAAGCAAGGAAAGCATTTGATGTGGATGAGGAGAAGCTTGCATCAGCAGAGTGATCATATGTTTGTGCACTTTCTAGTTTCTGCATATAAACTTGTGCACGAAGGATCAAGATGTATCTTTGTGACGAATTATGGTAGTTTCTTGATGATTTTGTGTTGCATATTGTTTTATGCAGCAGAGCAGATGGTTCCTTTGTAACAGTTAACACAACAAATAGTAGTATCGTTGCTTTTCTGCACATCTGCGTACCATTTTATTAGTATTAGCATAACTTTTACTTTTGTTCTTGTGGTTTGCATAAGTTGCATCTTTTCTCGCTCTAATTGTTGTTACACCGCCTTACATGGTGTGGCCCTTACCTNTTTTTTTTTTTTGAGCTTACATGGTGGCCCTTACCGATAGTGAACATCGGCTCGTCCAAGACCAGTTAAAATGACAAAAATGCCCTAGTCTTCTTCCGAGTCGAATATTTTCTTGAACTTACATGTATTTTTAAAAATAAAAACCAAGAACACCAACAAAACTCAAGTAAACTTCATATTTCCCAAAATTTTTACATTCTGAATATAATCATTAATCAAAATCAAACAAAAACCTAAAGCAGTGTACCAAGTACCAACGAACCAGCTATGCCCGTCAGTTGTATGATTCCTTTCATACACATTACACCAAATGACCAAAAAACAAATGAAAAATCTAAATGAATTTTAGCAACAAAATCATGAAAGATCAACATTATCATAACCTCCTTTCTCCAATTTATATATCTCAACAACAATTCTTTTCATCAACGTGACTTGCAAATTAGATAACCCCATATATTTGTTGTTTTGGGTTTTTTACTTTTTCTTTGGTGTGTTTTGGTTGTCCATGACCTCTGTTTATCTGCATAGTGTACTGGTTAACCCATTAACATTAACCCATAAAAACAGAGCATACATAAAATATCCCGTTACAAATTAAACTAAATGAACGACAATAAACAGAATCTGAGTATGTATGTCCTCAAGCAACAACGTTTACGCCATAAGGTGGTCCCTCCACAACTGCAAGAGCAAAGCACAGTTGCTGGTCTTTACGAAACGACCACAATTGAATCATTGATAGTAGCTTCAAATAGTCCTTGTTTTCCTCCACAAACTGATTCCACTTGGTCTTCAACACAAAATTTTCGGTCCGTGGCATACTCCACATCTTCAACCCCATCGGTTCCTTGTACATCTTTAGCGTTGGCCCAATTAGTCGAACCTCAATCTTCTCTTTTTTCTCCAGTAGTGTGAATCTCTCTTCAGTCGTCAAGAAATCTTCAGTTATGAGTTGATTACGCGGCAGATTTAACCTGTTTTGGTCTGGTTTCAAATCACTCAAAAACAAAGTTTTCTGAATCACCAACTTTATATCTGAACCATTCATGTCATCAGTTATAAACTTTTGTAACCGCTCTGTCACCTCATTCTTCACCACTGGTCCACAGTCAACCTTTGGTGGTATCTTCCTCTTCTTATTATCGGGTTCTTTAACTTGGTTGGCTGATGGATCCCAACAAACAATCTGTAACTCCTCGTTTGCGTGGCTGCTCACCACCGGTTCACATTTGATCCTTTTTGTTCTCTTCTCATTCACCGGTTCCTTAACTAGTGCAGCTAACGTGACCTCGCAAGTAGGATTTGTGTTGTTTTTGGTTGGAATGGACCTGAGATAATAAGTAAATTAAATATCAGTCAGCATTAAATAATACAGTACTTATTAGAAACTAGTTAAGTTAAATTTAATCTAAAACAATAAATCACCTGCATATCAGCATATGTATTCCAAACTACAGTATAACTGATTTACACGTGCATACATTGTACAAAATAATTAGATTAAAAAGGGATTTTTTCTTTAAGTCCTAAGAAGCAGCCAAGTAGCCAACATATGTGCTTGACTTATATAAATATATATACCTTATCGGCAAATCAGAATGATTGATGACCGAAGATTTGGAGACTGAAGCTTCATCGTTGGGTGACAAGAATAAGGTAAAAGACTTTGCCGCGTCAACAAGTTCTTTTGGTAGATTCAACCTGAGATAACAAGATTCACCATTAATTAGTACTCCGTATCTTGATTAATCAAGCAAACACATTTGAATGAGGTTGACAACTCTATAGAACTTAAATTGGAATTTTAGTTTATCAACTAGTACAAAAACAGGACATACTATTTCAAACCAAACAATAAACATGCATGCATAATATAATACGACACAATGAACATACTTTTTCTTATTCGCCATTCTTGAACGATCGATGAATGAAGAAGATGTGGTGACGGGAGGAGCAGTAATACCGAGAGACAGATAATCTTTAGGGCATAGTTTAGCATCCGGTGGAAGTTTGTCGATCCAAGTTGACGTGACCATAGGACGACACTCTCGAGGACCTACATTAAGCAAAGAAAGAAGCCGCGGTGCGCGTTTGTATGGACTAAAAGCCATTGTTAACTCAATGAAAAAAACAAACTTCTTAACAAATTAAAAACGATCGATGAAAAATACTAGAAATATGAAGTCGAATATGGGTTATGACCCTTTATATGGCTATTTATATAGGACTATGAGGAATGTAGTTCGAATACTTGTTAATAATGTATTTTTCCAAAATCGAAACCTATTACAATTAGGACGGTGGTGACTGGTGAGTTACTATAATTAATTATAAAATTTATACAAATATTTTTATTTAAGTTTAGTGTATGGTAATATTTGTTATGGATACATTTATCGAACTTGTTGCACAAGTATTTGGTATTTGTTAAAAAAAGAACCCAAAATCGTAAGGTCAATTAATTAAGGAAGCCATAGCATCGACCAAGTTCTATATAAATAAACATACAACAAAGGGGTCATAAATATATTCGACTTCATATCATCGATCAAGTTCATGTTACAAAGTTAGTATTAATTCTGCATTACGATAACAATGGCTTTTAGTCTTTACAAACGCCCACCCCAGCTTATTGATTTTCTTAAACAATTTCCTGGTGATTGTCGTCCGGTCACGTCAACTTCGGATGCTAAACCGAGGTTTACAGAGGTATCACTTGGTGTTAATGCTCCGGTCACCACGTCTCCATTCATCGAGCATTCAAGAGTGCCCAAGAGAAAAAGGTATTGTATTATTCATGCATGTTTATTACTTTTATGTTTGGTTTCAAACAGTATGTCCTTTTTTTTCAAATCTGTTTTCTTGATTAATCAAGATTCTAACTAACTGTGAATCATAATTATCATTGCAGGCTAAGTCTACATCAAGAACTTGTAGACGCCGCCAAGTCTTTCACCTTATACTTGCAGCCCAGCGATAATGATTCAATCACAACACCTTTGTCCGTCGACTATACTGCTATGCCGATAAGTTTCATGCCACCACAAGATCCACCAAAAAAGACCACATCACATCCAACTTGTGAAGACACCTTAAAGGAACCAGTGCGTAAGAAGAAGATAACAAAAAAGGTCAGTGCAAACGAGCAGTTACAGATTGTTTGTTGGGACGCATCAGCCACACAAGTTAAAGAACCAAGTAAGAAGAAGAGAAAGACGCCACCGAAGATCGAGTCTGGACCAGTGGTGAAGAATGAGGTAACAGAGAAGTTGCAAAAGTTTATAACGAGTGATGAGATGAATGGTTCAGAACTGAAGTTGGTGATTCAGAAAGTGTTGTATATGAGTGATTTAAAACAAGACCAAAACAGGTTGAGTTTGCCGCTTAAGCAACTCATAACTGAAGATTTCTTGACGACTGAAGAGAGATGGGAACTGGAGAATAAAAAGGAGATGGAGGTTCGAGTAGTTGGGCCAACACTAGAGATGTATAAGGAACCGATGAGTTTGGCGATTTGGCCTATGAAAAAGACCCA
>LBNU01005577.1:31635-52327 GCA_014162995.1 Artemisia annua | reverse complement strand
AATAAATAAAATAAAATAAAATAAAAATAAAAATAAAAATAAATCATAATTCTATTTTGAATAATTCAAAAAAAATTCAAGACCAGACTTAACTTCTGAATCAACCATAAACTCATTATATTTACTTAGAAAAATAGAAGACCTTTTAGATTTTCTTAATGGTTGTTCAAAAATATTTTGAGAACTCTGCTCATTATTTTGATCTTATAAAACAATACCATTACCTTCAGAATTATTTTGTAAGTCCTCAGGTGTTGCAACCTCTTCTTCCTCACCGGTAGAATTACATGAAGCAGAAAATGCCCCCACTCATTCTCTATATGGTTCTTGCTAGTACTACCTGAGTGAGAAGAATTGCTACCTACACTTGTAGGATTCGATTGCCTTCTTTCATCATCATTACGCATATCAATATCATCAGGAAATACTTCTTAAAGAAGTTAACATGAGTCATCTCTTGATTAAGGCCACTAACAACATCATGTATCTCTTTTTTCTTAAAAAAGAAACACATTTTCAAAGAAACTTAACATCTTTGGAAAATAAATTATTTGATTTCTTTATTGACAGATAGTATGTAGCTATTTTATAAAGGGCAATTGGCAAAAAAAGGCATCATACTTGCCACTTTTTGTCATTGTATGTAGCGTTCTTTTTTTTATTGTAGCACTAAGCTTTCTAAATCGTGTCATTGTGTGTACTTTGCGACTTTTTAGCCATGTGAAATGACCATTTTACCCTTCAAAATTTGAAAAAAGTAAGGGTAAAATGGTCACAAAGTACACACAATGGCATGATTTAAAAAGGTTGGTGCTACAATAATAAAAAAAAAAGACGCTACATACAATGACAAAAAGTGGCAAGTATGATGCATTTTTTTGCCAATAACCCTTTTATAAAACTAGAATAACCAACCAAAACACATTTTTATTAAGAATAGTAACGAAACAGAGAAATCCAAAAACTCTTAAATCAGAAAGAGAGATTTTTTATTGTAGACAAGATGATAAGAAGACTTTCCATTCAACACTAAGGAAGACAATATGTTAATTAAATAAGTAGCAGTAAGAACACACTCAGTCCACATTTTTAAAGGTATTTCCCCCAAAACAAAAAGGATCTAACAACATTAAGCAGATGTCTGTGTTTCTTCTCTACAATCTCATTCTGCTATGGGCCGTAAAAACAAGAAGTCTGATATAATGCAATTATCTTCACAAAACAAAGAATTATTATTTTTAAACATCTCATGGTACATGTGTCATAAAACACACAACATATGAATGAACTTTTCTCTTTTCAGATTATCCAGGAAACGTGAGCCTTTTTAACTTAGATGTAGGCGGCATCATCGAGTTAATCCCGAGACTGTTTCCAATCATTTCATGACGGGATTTAAACACTTGACTGACATCTTGTGAGCAAAAACTAAAAGGGTGTGGTTATAAGTACCTTCTAAAAAAAGCCATTTGTACCCCTTGTTTTACCAGTATTTTTATTTTATTTTATTTTATAACTTTGTTTATGTTAAAAAAAAACTATAAACCTGAAAGTACGGAACACAAAATATAAAGTTTAATATTTCAAAAGTATTAAACTGACAAAAAATACGGAATAGAAACTGATAAAAAATTAGGTTATACTAGAAACAGAGTAAGTGACGAGAGTGGAAGACAAAATAGGGGGCAAAATAGGGGGGCAAGTAGAGGTACCAATAACATATCCCAAACCAAAAACTTAATCATTAAACCATTTGACATTGGTTAAAACACACTTCTATAGGGGTCTTAACTGAAAATAATAAGTCTACAACACTCTTGAACACGTCTAACAAACAACAAGAACACAACAACAAACAGTTAAATAAGGAGGGATATATATTCACAATTTTGACGTACTCTTTACAATCTCATCATTCATAACATAACCACTTTTCTTCAAACTCAAACTTTAATGAACACAACTCAAATATTGTTTCAGATTCGAAAAATAAAAATGTTTTTCAGGTACCCTTTTGTTTTCATTATCTATAAATGTTGTTCATGTCCACACATTAAACCCCACTTTGCATTAAGTTGACTTTGTTTTATTAATCCCTTGTGGGGTTTTGTCTGTCTCCTTATTTGTTAGCCACCTTTTTGTTTCCAGAAATCAAGAAACCTGGTTTCTTGCTTTTTTTAATTATAAAATTTTTTTCTTGAATTTGATGTTGGTTTGATATGTTTATATTAAGGTTTGTGTTATTGGGTGTGTTTTAGTTTTTTTTTTATGGATTTGATTATTTGCAGTTGGTGATATTGTGATTCTTGAATCTTGATCATACCCATGTGATAATGACTGCAATTCTAGAAGATATCAAAAAGGTTTGTTTAATGGCTTATATTATTTCTAATTGTGTTATTTATTAGATTTTGAGGTAGTATAATGATGTATATGATGGTTTGCAGTCTTTTATTCATAAAATTATGTCAATGAGGATGAATAATGGAGAAGAAGGAAAAGTGATGAAAAATGCTTATGATCCCACAGGTTTGAGTACTTCTTGACCCATTAAATTATGCTTTTGAATAATTGTTTTTAGGAGTAAAAGTTGTGTGACATTTAAGCTTTGGTCAAAGTCTTTCCTAAATACCTGCGAATTAGAAACCGGAATTTGATTTTATGATGATAAGATAATAGGGAATATAACAAGTTGATGTAAAGGATAAAGTGAGAATATGTTCAAATTTTTTTTTGCTTTTTAACCTCACTAAGCAACAGAAAAGAGTTATCGAGCTCAAGATCACTTAAAGCTTTCAAGAAGATTGGTTAAGATCTTTTATGATCTTTTTATCCACGTGATCTTTATGTCCCATCATGGGTTATACATGAGTTGAGTTTAAAAAGCTTTGAACTTGCTCACTTGCCTGTGCAGAAATTCAAGTTGCTAGTGGGATTGGTGTTTTGGATTGTGCCGATTTATTAGGAGATTCAATGTCTAATAGTCGTGACATTCAGTCCCTCAGGTGAAAAATCCTACCGAGTACCGTGTTTTATTCTTTTTTGATAATTTATAGTTTTATTCATTTTTTTTTTTTTTTTTTAAATTCTTGTCTTTTTTTCATTAGGGTGTTCACGGCAACTTGGAATGTAGCAGGAAAATCACCTTCTAGTGATCTCAATCTTGATAACCTTCTACAAATTCATCGAGAGTCTGATATATACGTTCTAGGGTGCGTTCTGTTTTTTTTGAAAGTTGGACTGGAGATTATGCCTTTTTCTATAATATTGTTCTTAATATCTGTTTTACGTTACCAGTTTTCAGGAAATAGTCCCTTTGAATGCTGGAAATGTGTTAGTCATTGAAGATAACGGTTCTGCTGCAAAATGGCTGTCATTGATAAGTCAGTCCCTGAATAAAGCAACTAATAATGATTATTGTACTCTAAAGAGATCGTCTACAAATTCAAATTCTTTTGAGAGAAAATGCAGCGGCAGTGGCTCGATGTTCTTGCAAAGAACATCCCTTAAAGCAGCCAGCAGAAATTTCCGATCAGAGAGTAGAAGAGTGTTTAAAAGTTGCAATTGTGCTACTATCGAGCCTGAAAGGAAGAGTTATGGTAAGGATTCATGTTTTGCATGTCAAAAGTCAAAGTCAAACGGTTTTGAGGATCCCTCTTCATCAGAAGAAGATGATAACACTAATTCCGTGGCTGCTGATGTCAGCACTGTTACGCCAACTAGCAAGAACCAACATTTGAGATATAGTCTTATCAAGAGCAAGCAAATGGTGGGAATTTTCGTTACAATTTGGGTTAAAAAGGAGCTTGTTCCACTTATAGGCCACTTAAGAACTTCTTGCATAAGTCGAGGGATTCTGGGTTATCTCGGGAATAAGGTATGCCAATATCTTATGTATCCCACAAAATGAACTTCCCATATGCGGTACAAGTTGGCCCTCACGGGTTCTGCATGTATTACTTTTTTCAGTATTTCATGTATCTTCTTGATGAATAGTAATCAAGGAAGAGACTTATCCGCCAAGGAGTACAAGCGGGCCCTCACATAAGGGCTTGCATGTATACGTCTCTTTGTTAAAAGAAAATTTTACCATGGAATTTTTTTATCTATATGATGTATCCGGTTTAACAAATAACTAAAATAGCCAGAGGCTTCTCCACACGGGGTACTAGGGGGTCCTCTCTTAGAAGTTCCGTGCATGTGGATGTTTCTTTGTTACTTTTTCACTATGTAACGTATCCAACCCCATGAATAGTACTTACAAAAAGGACCCTCACATAATGGTTGGCATGTGGGACGCCTCTTTGTTACTTTTTGACTAAACAAGTTGTTAATGCAATTCTTTACAGGGTTGTATCTCAGTAAGCATGACCTTCAAGCAAACGAGCTTATGCTTTGTCTGCAGTCACTTGGCTTCAGGAGAAAAAGAAGGGGACGAGCTGCGAAGGAATTTAGATGTTATAGAGATACTTAAAAGTACACAGTTTCCAAAGATCTGCAAAATTCCAAATGCTAACGTGCCAGACAAAATTCTAGACCACGAGTAAGCACCATGCTTTTATTCGTTGCTTTAACTGTATGTTTGGATTAATTATATCAAGATCTGACTTTAATATCATCCAATGATGAATTTTCAGCCGCGTGATTTGGTTAGGGGATTTAAACTATCGAATAGCTCTTAGTTACCATGAAACCAAGAAACTGTTAGAGCAGAATGACTGGGATGCTCTTCTTAATAAGGATCAGGTACTTTCTTATGTTCGTTTCTTTCCTTTTATTACTGTCTTTCGTGTTAATGGTGACAAGATGGCGGTTGGGTAACTGGTAATAATGATTTTGGCTTGAAATGGGTCAATTTCAACTACGGGTCATAATGTGCTGCGTTGACCAACCAACACTACCTATCCAGTTTTTTAATAATAACGAAAGCTTAAATTTTGATTACAGTATAACTACTTTTGCAAAGGCAATTTATATCTATATATGTGAATAAATTGAAATTAGAGGTTTTATGCTATTCAAAAAACTTTGTGTGACTTTTAACCTCTTTGACCCGCTTAAGAAAAAACATTATCCCAAAGGCTTCGATGTTGCCACCTCTAGTTTTTATGTTTCGTAATATTGGTTAGATTACGCTTTCTTTGTATACAGAGGTGCTAACTGAAATAGTAATTGTTAAATAATTTTGCTTACCTTATTTTTGGATCTTGATTCTAGTGTAAAGGAAGTGTAGCAACTACATAAACGATCTTGAATTTTCACTTGAACGGGCGCTCACTTGTATTTCAATGTTTTTCTGTTGTGTTTCGTTCGGATGTTTGAATAGCTCAAGATCGAAAGGGAGGCTGGGAGAGTATTTGAAGGATGGAAAGAGGGGAGGATATACTTCCCACCAACTTACAAATACTCCTACAACTCGGATATGTATGCAGGAGATACCATAAACTCAAAGAGCAAAAGGAGAACACCAGCATGGTAATGAGTTCAATCCTGATAAAGGTGTATGCTTTGACTTTGTTGGTCAAAGAAATTACTTTTAACTACGAACCAATAAAGAAATAATTAGACTGTTAAAGTCAAACTATGCAGCACCTTTTGTGGTTTTCTTTGGCCCAAATGAAGCATTCAATATGGAAACGTGAATTTCTTTTTGTTATTGATTGAGAACCTAAAATTTGCAGGTGCGACAGAATACTTTGGTACGGGGAAGGGATCCATCAGAAGTCATATACACGTTGGGATTCACGGTTTTCCGACCACAGGCCCGTTTGTGGGACATTTATAATTTTTTTACGAAATCAAAGGTGAGTTAAACTGAAAATATTGGTTGACATGATCTATTTTCTTGATCAGTTTGAGCTAAACTGCATTCTTTTGTGCAGTGTATAAGAAGACCAACTGTGACTGCTGATCGATGATAGATGCTCAGTAATTTTACCATACGATGGACACACAGAAACATAATAATCAGCTTATAATGTCTTCTTTAACTGTACATAGAAGCAATATTCTTGCAACATATATCAGATGAAGAATGAAATGAAAAGATTTGCTTTTGCAGTGTCATCTTGCATCACCATTTTTTTTTCCAACTTTATGTAAGTCAACATTAATGTTTAAGGGATTAGCCATTCTTTTTATTTGATCATTTTTTAAAACTTTTTAACTGTTCCTAAATACAGTCTTACGCAGTTATACAGTTTTTCTTCGTGTCCAGATTTATGTAGTCTTTATGTTTCACTAGCTAAAAGACCCGTAAAATTCACGGGTACTTTAATAGATAGTTAAAATACATGCTGATATCTTCATAATAAGAGGGGAAAAGAAACCTATAAACATATCGTGTTGGACATAGTAGAACCGACTCGTGGACTCACGGACAAACACGGATGAATAAAAAGGCAACCTGATAAATTAATGGGGGAGTTGTATGTAATTACGTATAGCCCATGAAATTAGAATATTTGCATATTTCTTAAAAGTACGAATTTCAGGGCAATAATGTTCAAGTAATAGTTTGCAGATGTTGCGCATGCAATAAAAAATGCCCCATAACATAGAATATTAGTTTAAATGGTAATACATACTAGATAAATAGAATATCTTATCGAATTAAGTATAGATAAATCATAAAAATACTGAAATAACCTATGTGCAATTCGTGTTATAGGTGTGTCATTCACCCTACAAACTCAGTTTTTACCAATAACATTCCTATAACAAATCGTGAATATAACTATAGTTACAGACTTATAGGTACACGGAACCTTTTTATTTATTTATTTTTTATTTTATTTTATTTTTTCACTTGAGTACCAAACACAAAAGGATGGTGCAACTATAATGGTTATAGGACCAAGAGGAACTAAAATCTTAAGACTTTGCCCTCTCAAAGTTATAATATAACCCAAACAGTCACGCGTACTTATCATGCCATTGAGTCATTCACTACTAATTTTATGCATCGTCAAAACTAAATATTACTCCTAAGAACGTTGTACTTATAATGTAATGTAGTACAGAGTAGTAATTATTATTTGTAAATGAGCACCAAAACTACATATTAGCTACGAAGGTGATTGAAAAGTAAAGGCTAATGAAGAACAACAAAGCTTGTAAGTGAATATTTAGCAATCCACAAAATAATTTAGAGAAAAAAAGCCATTATTTTAATCAAAGCGGTTCACCATGGACTTCTATTGATCTTGGATTTATTATTATTATTATTATTATTATTATTATTATTATTATTATTATTATTATTATTATTATTATTATTATTATTATTATTATTATTTAAACATAAACATGCATTAAAGAAAACTAATATAATACATATCATTCCTCGAAAGCGAGGTAAGTTCTTCAGGAAAAGTAGCATCCCAACTAAACTTTAAAGTGTTTGAAAACGTATAACAGGTGGCCCATTGAGTTACTTGATTTCTTTCTCGATTAACCCACGAAAAGGATATTTGCATATTTTTTCCCATAAGCGAATGTCATGCACTAGGGCAGCTAGATTCCATGGCGGAGGAGATTGTAAAGATGATAACAAGATAGCCATTTGGGAGTCATATTCCATAATAGCATTAAACCACCCACAATTAAATGCTAAAATGAACCGTCTTGGATTTAATTGGTTCAAAAATTACACACAAATCAAACTTACAATCTATTATTAGAAGAAGAAATCTTAGAGTCTATTATTATTAGGAAAAAAAAAAAAAAAAAAAAATTCTTTTATACCCACCAAAAACTAACAAAAACAAAATCACATTCTTGAAGCATGGCGGCAAATTTGTAATTCTATGGCTAACGTTATTCGCTTAGAAAGAATATTTTAAAAGAAACTTCTAAAAACATTTTGAGCCATGGCAATAAAATAAGAGGAGAGTTATTTTACATGCCAAACTTTCAAGGGTCTCATCCCCACCATCCATCTAAAAAGAAATCAATGGTTGAGATTAAAAACATTTTAATATTTCACCCATTTTTTATAATTTAAATATCTCTTAAACCGTTAATCGTTAAGCGACAATAATTACACCATCGCGATGAGCATTTAATTATCTTTCTATCGGGCACTTTGATATACTTTCGACAAAAAATTGTTTTTTCGTTTTTTTCACGTTATTTTACGTGGCCGAAAAAAATCAAATGTGATATATCACATGTGATATGTAATATCACATGTGATATCAGTGTAATATCACATGTGATTTTTTCGGGCACGAAAAAAAAACGTAAAAAAATGAAAAAAAAATTGTCGAAAATATATAAAAATGCCTATCTATAGAAAGATAATTAAATGCTCGTCGTAAAGGTATATTTTTTTTTTCGCTTAACGATTAACGGTTTGAAAGATATTAATATTTGAAAAAAAAATGATGAAAGTGGGTTTTTTAAATTGTTGAGATTAATCTCTTCCATTAGATCAAATAAAGATGGAGGGTGGAGATTAGTCCCTTGGTATGCAAAAAAAGTTTTGTCCTCAAATGATCTTTTATCTAAACATAATTATTTGTAAAATCAATTAGAATGAACTAACGAACTAAGGATGCAGAAATATTGTGGGCGCCGATTAAAAAGTTACTACTACATTTAAAGACCACTAACTTGGTTAATCTAAGGATAAAGGGAGTGGCGGGTCAGTCACTCACCGTCACCTCAGTTTTCTCTCTCATCTTACTTTTTCATGAACGAAACCCTTTTTTAGGGTTTTGTATTGTTCGGGTTTGATTTATTCTTTATGCTGATTGGTATTGCTGTTCGTTCATGTATATATTTTGTGTTATGCAAGTTGGACTCACCAATCCATTCATTCACGTAAGTCGATC
Organism: Artemisia annua; assembly: GCA_014162995.1. Classification (NCBI taxonomy): domain Eukaryota; kingdom Viridiplantae; phylum Streptophyta; class Magnoliopsida; order Asterales; family Asteraceae; genus Artemisia; species Artemisia annua. The sequence goes on along the minus strand of LBNU01005577.1, from coordinate 43,490 downwards.
TGTTGATCGTGGGTTATCTTCTGGTTTGTGATCGTGGGTTATCTGCTGGTTATTCGTGGAAGTGGGTTAAGAGAGTGTCAGTGATATGTCGATGTGAGTTAGGGTTCGCAAACCCTAGATTATGCTTATACGTGATACTGCTGCTGTTTAATGATCGAATAAACATTATATTTAGCTGATGTTGATCGGTAAGGCTGGAAGTCAAGTGGATCTTGGTTTTTTAACATGGTTCATCTTTCAAAGACAAGTTTCTGATCGCTATTTTTAAGGGGTCTTTTGATCGATGTTGCTAAATGTTATGGAAGTTAAGTTTTAGGGTTCTTATTCAAAAATTCTATAGATCGTTTGGTGCGACTTGATCCTGCTCGTGTTCATGTTTTCATGGTTTTAGATCTGGTCTTTACGTGTGCACATTCGTTCTACTTGTGAGGGTTTATTCACCCTTGGATTGTTGCATGCTGCCTTTTTCCTGCTGTTATTGATTGTACGTGGCTGTTCTTGATGAGGTGATAATGGCATGTATGTTGCATGGTTGTTAGGGTTTTCTATAACCCTATTTGTTTGGTAAGCTTTATGGCTGCTACTGGTTTGATGACAACTGGGTTCTTATTCACATTTGCTGGTTGTAGCGTTTGGTTAAAGTGTATGTTGTCTTGTAGTATCCTTTGATCCTTATCTTGGCACAATGCTTCATTTTATGGGATAAATGGTACGATAAAGTGGAAGTTGGGTTTTAACCCATATGTTTTGATGTGCAATCATGACACATGGTTATTTGTTCTGAAGTAGATGGAAGTTAAGTTTGTGGGGACTCTTGTTCAAAACCCCATACACACGATGCCATGCACTTTGGGTACATATGATTCTATCTTAATGTTGTTATGGCGATTGTGGTGGAGTTGTTTGTGGTGTTTGCTACTACAAACAAAGTTTATGTTGAAGATCGCTTGGATTTTTCTACGTGGATTCTTCATGGAAGTTAAGGTGCACCGCCATAGTGATATAGAAGGCTCAAGTGTTTTTCTTGAGTAATAGTATAAATGTTTATGTACTTGTGTCATTTTGGTAGGTTCATCTTATTGTAAGTTATAGGAATGGTGTGTGATGTGTCATTCTTATATTGTAAGTATCCTAAGGGACTCAGATGAGGGAAGTCACCCTCATCCTATGTACTTCAATGTTTTTGGTGTAATATATTTTACCGGGGTGAATTAACCCTTTTACCCAAAAAACAAATATAAAATATTTACTTTTACAATTGAGGCCCACCTCTTTAGCCTTGACACGATGGTGAACAACTCACCAAACTAGTGCAATATTACCGTGACCATGGAGATGAGTTTTGGTTGTTGCGCGTGACACATGCATGTGTTCATGACCACTCCGCTCAGTCTAAAAATACTACTATTAGTTTAATAAAATTTGCTCTTCTGGAAATAAAATATGTTAAATGGATAAATTGTTTATAATAAAGTGTGAAGCAACCAAGGAATTTAGGCACAAACAATTTGAATGGAATGATACAAACGACCAAACAGTTGAAGCCACATTGCATCTTTATTTTATTACAAAAAGGTTTAAGAAACTTAACGTAATTGTCTAAAAGTGACTCTTAGAAATGTCTATAACCATACAATTGAGCATAATGCAATTAGAGCATATATGTTTGTACATATTCAGCCACATGTTCTAGTTAAAAGTTGGACAAATTAGATGTTTTTGTATTTTGTATCTCAAAATTTTAATTTGGAATATGTGCAAGGGTAGTGATGATCGAATCTATGTAGCTCAATTTTGACTTGTCCTCATTTGGCTAGTTCTATAAGGACTTATCAACAATAGCCATATTGAAAAGGATTGATTCAACTTATCATGGGTTAGGAAAATAATGCATCAGTGTGTCTCACATGTACAATGATCTCAAAATGATTTAGCGTGTCTCACATGTACGATGAATCTGAACAACGTTGAATATAAAAACCGGATGTCATATCTTTTATTAGTTTTGGCTTTTTCTAACTTGTGCCACCATGACACTTGTTAAACATAATTAATAAACTTAAATTACCATGTTTAAATGTTAGATAACATTAATAATTTCTAACTCTATTCTAATTACCATGATTAACTTTGTTTTATTAAATTACAAGGATACTATATGCATAAATCTTAATGGACCTAAACCCACAACCAAACTTTAGCCAACTAACTTTATAGTTTAATACTCCTCTGTAGTCCGAACGGCCAATTCATGAAAGCTCAGAGCGGATTATAGAACTTAAAAATTAAACTAAAACTAATTTGTTGATTAAGACATCCGCAACAACCGTATTTTTAAGTTAATTGCTTGAAAATGTATCATACTTGTTACTTTTTGTTATTGTATGTACCGAACTTTTTTATTTCTTATTGTGTGTACTGAACTTTCAAATTTCGATTATTGTGTGTATTTTGTGACTATTTTACCCTTACTTTTTCAAAATTTGAAGGGTATAATGGTTATTTTACATGGCTAAATAGTCACAAAATACGCACAAATATCAAAATTTGAAAGTTCAGTACATACAATAAGAAAAAAAATAGTTCAGTAAATACAATAACAAAAAGTGACAAGTATGATACATTTTCAATAAATTAACCCAATATTAAAACATCACATATATGTTTCACATAAGCTTGGATGGTTTTGAGATAAAATAAAAATTTACGGAAGGGAAAGAAAAAGAATAGCGAACAAGGGCGTAGTAAAACGATAAAGCATAACAACTACTATTTTATTTATGGTGGCAATGGTTGTGTTTATGGTTTGAAGAATGATAATTTGAAGGGTGGCTTAGAGGCAACAACTTATGGAGCCCGACTACAGAAAGAAACTGGAGTATTTTAAACAAATAACCAAACTTTACAAAGGCAAGAATATGAAGATACATCTTGATCTTGTTCGTATCATTTCTGATGTTCGTTTACCGTGTTATTGCAACTTTCTTATGTTACAAGACTATAGCTTGAACACTTTTTTTTGTTAATGACTGCACTTAAACTTTGAAATGTATCTTATGTATTATGATCATATCTTTCTCTGATAGGGATGAAATATGCGTGACTATAAATTGTATTGGGCCAAAAAGGTCTTGTGTGATACTCATAAATTGTGGGTGGATAAATAGGATTTGTATATATGTTTTTAATCGTGGCCTTTACTTGATGCTTTAAAGTTGTTTGCACTTGATCAAGTTTGGGAAATGTTTTTAGACTAAACTTGATGGCTTTGACCAGTGGAAGCTCAAACTCGTATCAATAGTAATTGAGCTTGATCCTGAATTTACTCTCAACCATACTTTCAACTACCCACATTTATAATACTTTGTATTCCACTTCATTTACCACATGTAGTACAAAAAGATACACACCTACCCATTTATTCTCATGCATTTACTCTTTTTTCCTCATAAATAAACACACACCAAACAAAAACACTCTCATCCCACCACCACTATCGACAACTACCACAACTGAGACTCCTACCACTGAAATCCACCACCACCCGCTAGTTTTTTAGGTATTCTTCTTGCTAGTATACGTGTATAGGCTCTGTGGTCATATGTAACCACTCCATGGTAACGATGCCGCCTCCTTAGCCGAGTGGTTGGCGGTTCAAGGCGTAAGGTCCATCATTGGCTGCATCGCGGCACGAAAGTTATCGGGGTCAACCCTGCCCGTCACCCAGATTATCGCATCAGGAGTTTGATTAACACGTCAGACCCCTTTTGTAGTCACAAGCCTTGATGTGACTTCCATCGCATTTCCGCGAGTTGCCCTCACCCTAAGAAGCACCTTACGTAACCCATCATTTTCCATGTGTTGTAAGACTGAACAACACTGACCCATTCTACTTACTTACCTAATGAAGAAGAAGGGGTTTAGCTTATATAGATGAAACGGAGGCATGTGATTGGTTGAAACAAACACACACGGATTGAAGATTTAGACCATTGGATTGAATTTGAAATGATCCAATGGTGTATATCTTTGATCCTTGTGTGATTGTTTCAACTCAAGGTTTCATTGCAGAAATGGGAGGGAGAGAAAGAGAAGAGAGGTATTTACAATGTACCTAAAAATAGGAATATAACAAGGACGGACTTAAGTTATGTTTTATTTTGTAGCTCTTATGTTGTGCATGGGCTTACTCATATATATGCGGTTTTATGAGTAAGCATGGGCATAACATAAGAGCCACAAAACAAAACATAACTCAAGTTCGTCCTTGTTATATTTCTATATTGTAAACACCACTTTTCTCTATCTCTCATTCCCATTTTCTGCAATGAAACTTTGTATTGAAACAATCACACAAGGATCAAAGATATAGACCACTGGATCATTTCAAATTCAATCCATCTGTGTGTGTTTGTTTCAACCAATCACATGCCTCCATTTCATCTATATAAACTAAAACCCTTCTTCTTCATTAAGTAAGTATGTAGAATGGGCCAGTGTTGTTCAGTCCCACAACAGATGGAAAATGATGGGTTACGTAAGGTGCTTCTTAGGGTGAGGACAACCCGCGGTAATGCGATGGAAGTCACATCAAGGCTTGTGACTACAGAAGGGGTCTGACGTGTTAATCAAACTCCTGATGGGATAATTTGGATGACCTGCAGAGTTGACCCGGACAACTTTCACGCCGCGTTGCAGCCATATGGACCTTATGTCTTAAACCGCCAACCACTCGGCTAAGGAGGCGGCATCGTTATCCGGAGTGGTTACATATGACCACAGAACCTATACACGTACATTAGCAAAAAGAAATTAAGTTGAGGAAGATTAAATTTTAAGAAAGGGTTGATAGCAAAAGGTAGATAGACATACCACAACACCTACGGCATGGTACGACCATAGAAAGCACTATGGAAGCGCTGTAGTCCACTGGTAACGACAAGTGTGGTGACCACGAGAAATGCAATCTTTAAAAGAATAAATCGAACAACGTAAGAAACAAGTAAAAGGGTTTTAGCATTGATAAGTCAGCATACTTTCAATAATATCTAATTCTATAAACGATTCATCTTCATGCACATTTGATCTTGATAGTTTAGCTTCATCCATAAGGTAATCTATCTATTTTAACAATTAGCTTGTTAATAGCTAGTTATTAGACTTCAATTAGAGTAAGGAAGAATTCTTAGATCACTATAAATCCTTTTTTAGCCATAGAGTGATAGTTACTTCACTTCCGTTTTACAATGGTAGAAAAAGAGAAGCTACTTACTTGAATTCCGTTTTACAAATATTTTTAGGATTTGTGAATAAGATGACATGTAGTAGGTAATTGAGGGTATATATACATCTGTCGTATGTACTATTTAGGAAAGTGTATGTACTATGGGCCGATATGTAGGGCCGAATATTGGAAGTGCAAGATGATCAATGGATCTAACATCACTTGGTTAAAAATTAAACGATGCTAGATGATCAAAGTGTATGTCACCATTACTTTTATGCTCAGGCTATGTAAAGGACGATGCTAGTGTCATTAAAGAATCACATGGTTTTATATGTTTGAAACAAGACAAACATCACGTATACGTAAATATTTGGTTGATGACTACTTATTTGATTTTTTAAATTTGCCTTAAAAATATATGAAATCAGATAAAGTGATTTTGTTTTGATCTTTCATAGATATAGTAAACCACATATGTTTGTTATTTCGAATTTTTTTCATTGTAACAAATGTCATTTTGATGATGAGTTTAATACTGTAAAGGTTTAACAGAAGTCATCTGAATAGTCTTTTATGTGCTAACCGCTTTATGCTAGTTAGCTTAATTGTAGTGTAAACAAATTATGTACTCGTGATCATTGCCTTGTACTACAACATTCGACACAATCGGAGGGGACATTTTGAGGCTTTCGGCGGAGGACATGTCTCCGCCAATGACTTGAGCGTCCAACATCTCTCTGTAGTGTAGTATGGCTTTTTCCTCAACCATTCCAGAATCTGGTCTCTCACCACGGGATAATATTCTTATAAGAACCATATTCATCATAAATTTCGTAGCCATATGTATTAAGAACTTCATTAAAGAGATACATCGATGATAAAACCTTTGACCACTCCTCTTTCGGCGTGTAACCGGCCATTGTTATGTGTGTTTTGTAGGAATTGACGATTGGCTAATTTGTGTTTTGCTGAATTGAGGATGATCGGTTTGGTTATATATAAGTAAAACTTTGGCGGGATAAATTGGCGCCATCACTTTTGGCGGGGACATGTCCTTGTCAAAAGCTATTATCATTAGTAGAAAATATTGGTGGGATAAAGTAATTGCAAGGAGGGAAAATTGGATACCACTTTTAGCGGGGACATGTCCCTGCCAAAAGGTTGGAACTGTGTATCTAGCCGTGTCCCCGCTAAAAGGTGTGGCGGGAAAAACCCGGGAACAATTAAGAGTTGCAATTTTGCTCAAAGCTTACCAAATATCAAATCTACTTTTGGCGGGGACGTGTCCCCGCCGAAATGTTGCGTTGAAAATTTAGTGAACGGTCAGCGAGTTTGTGTGCAGCTCAGCATCGTTTTTGTCGTTTAGCGACTTTCGGCGGGGACATGGCATCCCCACCAAAACCCTCCTCCCCTGTTCTGAAAGTAAATTTGTAACTTTCACTGCACAAAGTTATCATGCATACACAATGTCACACCCTGAATTTACCTGTTAAATGGCAGCGGAATTGAATTCCCTGGNGACACCGAAGCTGACTGCGGAATATGCCCCTCCAGAGTGTTTAACCAGGCACTCTAATGATGTTAGACATGAAATGCATCCGTTATGACGGTTGGTGAATACCAACACGGATGGAGGCGTCACTCTAAATAGATCTATCCACTCACTCTCGCTTAGGTACAATTAACGGTTCATGATAATGAATAGGGGACTTTCCCTTGGTAAATGCGGTAACTTAAGCAATGTACTTGAATTTGTATACTTAGGCCCGTATGAAAAATGATGCAATGTATTCTCCCCCGTGGGATTTGAAAACAAATAATAAATATGTAGACGGGGCTATGAAAACTCACCTCAAGTGATGGTACAATCTGGAATGTATGAACTGAAGTAATGAGGTGCAACTCCTAGCCGCAACCTAAAATGAATGCATGTAATCTACTTTAGATTAAGAAATGGGTTCGTGTATGCACTTGCACTTATAATCTATACCACTCGTTTTGCATTCAAAATATGTATTGTTGTCGAAAATATAATTTACATCTTCGTATAAGGTCATAATGTATATTACATGTTCATATAGTCTAATAATGTTATACGATAGTTATATAGTGAATAATAGTGAAATATAGGTTTTAGACGTAAAATATAACACTTAGACAATTTCTGAAAATGGCTCAAGTGGCCTCGGAAAACTAGTAGTAAAATACTGTAGACTACGAATTAGGGAGCAAACTTTACATTTCTGGAAACCTTGTTACAATACCTAAAAGTTATAACAGTGATGTTTTTCCCATAGCTGTATAGATTTTTAAATAAACAGTCGTAAAGTAGGGTGTTTAGGCCAAAACTGCCATTTCTGGGCAGTTTTTTTGTGAATGTTTGAGAGGTCATAAAATGCAGGTTACATGTCCAAATGACAAATGGTCAACTGTTTTGAAAAGTACTTCAGGAGTACTAACTTTTGTTCCTTGGAGTCCCAACTCCAGAACTGAGTCATTCGACGGGAAAATGGGCTCAAACATGGGTGTTTACAAAGTTCCTGGTTATACTTAGAAAAATTTCTGAGTAAAGTGCTGGTGGTATTTTAGTGAAAACAATATCTTTCGAAAAATCATAACTAATTCGTTATAAGGCCGATTTTCATGTTCTTTATATCCCCGAAAAGGTAAAAAGGTATACTAACATATTTTCAGTAGTTTGGCAAGTTTTGAAAAGGTCTAAGGCTCGCTTTTGGTCAAACAAATTCGTACATCAGCACTAATTTTTCCGGAAATTATATAAAGTTAGTATAATTTTGTTTTTGGCATATCTCCTTCGTTATAAGTCCGTTTTTAGCGATTCAAAAGGCCATAGTTTCGTCTAAGAATGTATTTTCTATTTCTTGGGTCCAAAATTAACCAAAACTCACTGAGTTTACCCAATTTTGAAAATAAGGACAGTAGGTTTATATATGGTTCCAAAAATGATTTTTCCTAGTTTGTACTTGTCCAAATCCACTACTAACAACATCAACTCATCCCTTAATCTACCATACACCTTCTTAGGGTGTCATGGGTTCCCTAACATCATCTCTTCAACCATTTCTCCAAGGGTTCATAAGAAATCCATTTTACATATAAAAATGATAGAAACTTAGGTTTTGTGGTATAGACTTTTATATGCAAGTACAAAAACAACAAAAATACACAAACCTTGTAAGGAAATTTTGGTAAAACTTGTGAAAATAAATTGATGAACTTACTTGGAAGCTTATAAATTTTTATGAAGAAAAACCTATTAATCCATAGGTTTATATTTCAAAACCTTGTAATGGATGATGATAGCTACTAATAAAAATTGTTGTTCTTGAAAAACAAATGGTTCTTCCTTGTTGTTGATGTGGAACGAGCCAAGGAGCAAGAGAAGAGGAAGAAGAAAACTATTTTGATCTAATTTTACTTACACTTGCATGTATGTGTTAGTGGTAGTTTTGGTGAGGTTTTGTATGGTGCTCAAGAGGGCACCATGTGTCCTTGGGCACTCCCTAGGCCGGCCACCTCACAAGAGGTGGGAGAGTGGTCACAATTTTGTACAATGTTGATTTTACGGGGTACCGTTTAGTGCATAGTTTTGGTATTTTAGCGTTATCGGGTACCGGGTTAATTAAAAATAAATATAACGGGACAATACGGGATATAATAAAGTTGTAAAAATTATAAAAATATAATTTTCATAAACATTAGGTATTTTGATAGTTATCACTTTGTTAATACAATTTATTATATATATATGTATATATATATATATATATAAGTTCAAGTAAGTGTTTATTATTTGGTTGTCCACCAAAATAAATATTATATAGTTTTATAACCTTAGTGGAAAAATAACTAATATAAAAATATATTAGTGCCCTAGTGGAATTTGTTTGGTACATTAGGTTAAAAACTAATAACATGTCTTATTATTTATATACAAATAAATAAATAAGTGTAACTTGAAAATATATAATCTACGAGTGGAAATAGAATGCAAATGATGTCGTGATGCAATGTAGACTAACCCTAGTCTATGAAATGTACGATGAATGATAATGTGACTTAACCTACCCGGTTTCGTCAAATGAATATCCGTAAACCCTGTTTACGTGAAATGTTGAATTGAAATTCAATGAATAGGAAATGTCGGGACTTAGAAAATTGACCTGGAATTGAGAATTATGACACACAAGATGCTAATTAACGTACTGCATATGTTTTTCTTAATGATTTAAAAGCACGTAATCTTAACATACTATGTGATTCTAACAGTTCAAATTACATGCATGAGAGTATTACCTTACTTGGCGACTGAAACCAAAATAAATTCTTCGATTCTCCTATGTTTCGTTGTAGGGTTTATAATGTAATGTGTTTGTGATTTATGTATGGTATTTATAAGGATGACTTAAGATACTGTCCATCCTTTTGTATCAAACATGCAAGTTTAAGGAAGTTGATAAGACTACCCTTATATATATGCTATAAGGATTTACGATCTTCTGACTTAACAAAAAGGATTTAATCAAAAATCATTTCCTTTACAAACAACAATGCAGATTTTGTCTCCCATTTTTAGAAGATAGGATCGGATTTTTTTAAGGGGTAATGGCATGTAATAGCAACGTACTTTCTCATTCGTTTCATTATCAGATACGAACCCAAAAAAAATACCATAATCTCCATCCAACTCTTTGCTCCGTTAGTCCTTTTGGCATGTAATAGCAACACGTACTTTCCCATTTGTTTCATTATCATATGTTTTGACTAACGACCGTTTGTAATCAACTAAAAAATATGTTTTCTTACGTTTTCATACGTTTTTATATGTTTTCAAGCGTTTTCATACGTTTTTATCTATTTTTATACGTTTTCATACGTTTTTGTTCGTTTGCGCCGTTTGTCCTTTTGACTAACGACCGTTTGTAATTAACTCAAAAATATGTTTTTCTTATGTTTTCATACGTTTTTATATGTTTTCAATCGTTTTTGTTCATTTTTAAACATATTTTTGAGTTAATTACAGATTGGTCGTTAGTCAAAAGGACTAACGGTGCAAACAAAAACGTAAAGAAAACGGGCAAAAACGTATAACAACGGATATAAACGTATGAAAACATATGAAAACGTAAGAAAAATATATTTTTGAGTTAATTACAAATGGTCGTTAGTCAAAAGGACTAACGGTGCAAACAAAACGTATGATAATGAAACAAAATTTGAAAGTTGGATGGGTATTGTGGTATTTTGGGTTCGTATCTGATAATGGAACAAATGAAAAAGTACGTTGCTATTACATGTCATTAACCCTTTTTTTAATTAATTTAATTAGTTGAGTAAGATGGGTTTTATTATGATTTGTTTTTGCTTGGTCAATTCATTGCCCATTGAATAAAAAAATATTCTAAGTTTTTAGAATAACTTAACACACTTCAGGTATAAGAGAAAGACTCGCCATTCACTAAGGCAAACGAAAGAATAAGGTAATGGATTCAGTGAGTAATAACAATATCTCACTAAATCCCTTTTGATCTTCTCAACATTTAAGTTCACTGGAGACTTAGAAAAATGTTTAAGACACTGAAGAATAGGCGGGAACAAGTTTATTAATACTGTAAAGGTTTAACAGAAGTCATCTGAACTACTGTCTTTCATGTGCTAAGCATTTTATGCTAGTTAGCTTATTTGTAGTGTAAACAAATTATGCACTCATGATCATTATCTTGTGTTTGGTACTGGAGCATGAGAGTACTGTTTATATAGATTTGAAACGATGTTCCAAATTGTAAAGAGAGAAATGTTGAAGCTATCTTACATCCTTACTGTGTCAAAAGAAGCATAGACTGTATAATCTTGTCAAAGACTTGTTCTTTATTCAGATTGTTATGTTTCACCAAGTAGGGTATGAAGAGCATCACTGTGTTACCTTTTATCTCAAGTTTCTATAACTAGTAATTATCATATGAAGAATTATTTTCTAAAGTTGGATTAAGGAGGAAGGTTACTAGGCTTTAGCACCACTGATATATATAGAAGCTTAATTATATGGAGTTGATGAGGAGTCTATGTTAACTAGCATGTTTGTGTGGTGGTTCGGGTCATAGCCTCTTACTATAGTGGTTGTGATTGGGAAGCATACTCCATGACACAGTTATTAAGACCAACGAAAGGCGGGTTATCAACCAACTCAGTTTACCAGCTAATGGAAGTATATCAATGGATATAAACCTACTCAGGGCCTTGTTTATCAGCCAAGGTATGTATATTAACTTTTTGTCTCTCATTTCATATTTTGGTTCCCAATTAATGCTTTGAGTATGAACTGATTTAGTATTACAGTAAAACCTCTATAAATTAATAGTATTGGGACCGGGATATTTTATTAATTTAGCGAGATATTATTATATCGATAAATTAATAATTTATTAATTTAAAGAGGTTTTACATATGACCTTTAAATTTTTAGGTGTAATATACTAGATATAATGTATACTCATTAGAGATGAAAAATAAATTTGAAAAACAAGTTCCAATTAGAATTTTATGAATTCATATTCACACCTTATGAAAATAAAATTAACACTTTTTGTTGCAATACGAGAAGACAACA
>LBNU01005577.1:952-31385 GCA_014162995.1 Artemisia annua | reverse complement strand
TTACTGTATCTCCTTTTCATCATACATGATATCACATGGCCCTTTGATATGGCACCTGCACCATTCATCCGGTTACTTCCACTAATCCTAAGTATCAGTCCATGTTCAACTTATCGTTTTATTGCTGCAATACACATTTGGTCATCAATCAGCAGCTAAGTATGATCGTCCAAGAGTTCTACTGAGAGGATTTCTAATTAGGACATAGAGCTATACTAATATTGACTTTTGGTTTTAAATCTAACTTAGGGTGGAGGGACGGGAACTAGCTTTTATTTGATGTTCCTCCATCATCTTTGATAATATGATCCCATTGCAATGCCGGGGCATTTCTTGTTTGTTTTCGCAGGTGTTGCATTTGTTGTCGAGTATTTGATGAGTGGAAAAAGGTATTGTCAGATTAACTGATCTTGAGCATAGTTAGTTAGGTGGTTTGACTCTTGTTTGCGCTGCTGCTTGTTTTTATCTTTCCATTAGGCCGTCTGCGTTTTTAGCTATTTTTTGCTGTCGGGTGGGATTGTTATAAAAGGTACTTGGGTTTTGCATGTTGGGTTGTCGTTTTATAGTGATGCGTATGCATCTAATGTTTCACAGGTTTCTGGCCAACCAATCTTTGTTTCAGAATGTGTTTCATGTTTTGTGAATCTATGTGTGAGTAAGTATGCAATCAAAGCAATAATAAGGAACAATGTTTCTGCAATATATTTGATAAATAGATGGTGAATAATATGTTACAAATACACTGCATATGACCTATATATATTAATCTAAACGACACTATTTGGCAGTTATAGTTACATCAACCATTGTGTCCTTTGGGATGTAACTGTCAGCAACATTAACCGCCAAGTAACTAACTATTAACCATAATAACTAACTGCATGAGTAGCCTACTTTGACCCATGACAGTGACCTAAATTCGACCCATACATTGTACTAAAGTATTACAAACATATGTCTTAACTTAATTACATATAAATAACCATACTTTGATTCTAAATAAATTAAGGAGCCAACAATCTCCCCCCTAATTATTTAGGATCAATTCTTCTGAGTGATTTTCCTTCCTTGTCTTCAAGCAATGATATCAAAATCATTGTTGTCTTGGCTGCTTCCTTATTGTGCTTCATCATCATCATCATCCAGTCTAACACCAAACTTTTTCTTTCCTTCCTCATGTGCTCCATCTTTCTCTGCATTTTCCTTTTGGCCTTGTGGGTCTCTTTCTTCTGCAACCTTGCTGCACTCTCCTACTTCTTTTGGCTTTTCATCCCAAGGGACTCTTGCAATCTCATGGTACACCACTATTAAATCAATGAACCTTTTGAAACAGTCTTTCACTGCCTCTCCTTTTTTCACAGTTAGACCTTGTATTTGTGCAATGGTTCTCCATTTGTTACCCAAGGTAACAGACACATAACCTCCTAGGCTTGCCACAATCTTATGCAAACTCAATAGGTTCAATTCAATCACTCCAACAATAGGTGGTATAGTAACAAGTATATCATAGTTTAGATATACAAGATAGAATCATTTCACCATCTCTAGATATTTTTTACTAAATATCTCCCAATTCTTATAAACCAAACTATCCTTTTTAAGCAAATTCATAAATGACATGAATCTAGCACAAGAATTTACCTTCAAAGCATAGAGAGATCCATTCCATGAAATGTATTCTTCATCAACATAATCTTGAGTATCATCTTTGTTCCATTTTAAATCCTCCAAGCCTTTTACCAAAGAACATTCAACATTTGGGTCAATAGACTCAAAATAATCTTCCCTGAATCTGTTATGTTCTGTGATCACATCCTTTGGCCCCCAGACTTGGTCATTGTTACTTTTCATTTGTGATGTCTCAGTTCCATCCTTCTTCTCATCATACATGTAGTGTATACTACATGTATTGTTGTTGATTCTCACATCATACCCTTGTTCTTCTAATAAGTCAAAACTGAGTATGTTCAGGGAGACTTCAGGGGTATATTGCACATTTCTTATCACCATGTCACCATTCTTTGTATTCACTGTGGCATCACCAATCCCATAGGAGAAAATGAACTTCTTTTCATTTTCTTCTTTGCCTATCATCTTGAACTTGTATTGTATTTCTTTGAACAATACTCTTCTTGGACGTATGTGGAATTTGTAACTGCTACTAACATACCAAACTTCATTCCAGGTTTTATCATTTGAACCTTCCACCATGTAATCTGCAATTACATGTACTTTTTCTGGGTATTTTGTTTCTTCTGCAATGATTTTGTTTGTGGTCTCTATTTCTTGTTGCAATTCTATACAAGCAAGTTTTTTCCTGCTTTCACATGCCCAATAAGCATGTCCCCTTTTCTTACAGATGTAACATCTAGCCTTCTTGTCCCTCTTTGTACCAACAGCAACCTTTCCAACATCTCTGGACTTCTCTGCCAATTTTGAAGCACTGAATGCTTCATTTTCAAGCACCTTTTGTACTAACATTTCTTTTCCTTTTGGTGATATACTTTTCCTTCTTCTGCAGTTCCACTGGTACACCCTCTTTGGTGTTTCCCTACCATGTTGAAATCCATGAATAGGTTCAATGGTTGGCCTTTCCCGCGGTTGAGAGCCTTGGCTCTGATACCATTGTTTCACAGGTTTCTGGCCAACCAATCTTTGTTTCAGAATGTGTTTCATGTTTTGTGAATCTATGTGTGAGTAAGTATGCAATCAAAGCAATAATAAGGAACAATGTTTCTGCAATATATTTGATAAATAGATGGTGAATAATGTGTTACAAGTACACTGCATATGACCTATATATATTAATCTAAACGACACCATTTGGCAGTTATAGTTACATTGATGAGACGAAAAGTGTTACGCTTTTAGGGGGTCATTTAAGCCCTAATTCGTATAAATGTGATCAAATATTGCCCTAAATCGTTCCTTTTGTCATTTTAGGTACTTTTGAGAGGAATTCTGGAAAACATGCATATTCGGACGTTTTTGGAGCATAAAAGTGAAGAAAACGACAAAGTCTCAAAAGTTGAAGATTTACAACCTGACGGCGTCAGAAGTCACAAGGTGACGCCGTCAGAAAGCCTTGACAAAAGAGTGGAAATCAATTTTCAAATGACGGGCCAGAGGGTTTAACACCTGACGCCGTCAGGAGTAAAGTTAAAGAGTGACAACCCAGAAGGTTTTATAAGGTGACGGCGTCAGAAGTGGATCTAGGCCATCCGAGAAAACTATTGGCGGCGAGCTGACGGCGTCAGCCCTTATAACCTGACGCCGTCAGAGTGTAAAATCTATATATAGTTTTCTAATTTTCATTCATTAGGGTGGAACTTTGTGGAGAACTTTTAGGGCAAACCCTAAAGACGAATTTCCTGTACTTTTTAGGGTTTCCAACCCTTGGAACCCTCATGCTTAATTAAAGATAAGTCTTCACTTTAATTCAATCAATATGTCTATGTGTTGGTTGATTATCTCTTTTGCTTGTCTTTTAATTAACATGTGTAGCTAAATTCTCTAGTATTTGCTTAGATCTAATGAAACCTAACTATTAATTGTTGGTTGATTGGTGTGTGTTGTTGTTTGTTGGGATGATTGTTCCATCAATGTTAGGCTCAAGAAAACTGGCCAACCCCCTTTATGGTAACGTGCTTGAACGTCTTGGGAAACATGTAGCCAAGGCATACTAGGCTATTAAGGTAGTATTTAACGCATGAGCCACTGTTTACAACCCCTATGGTTGTGCCATGCATGGCATAGGGAGAGATACAGGAAGCTGCATAGAATTGAGAGATATGTATGCCACTCATGAGTTATTAGGAATACACCCTGTTCATGCCACACAAGTATAAAGCACCATATCAATTAACCGGTAAAAGATAGTTAGGGAGTAATGAAATCTAAGTAAACACAATTTTTCCATATTGTTTTTCACAACCACAATAGTTAGATATATATTTTTTTATTTGCATAAGTATAAACTTGGGTTACCGTTGAACAGATCAACTAATTCCGCCTTCTTCAAAACCGAGATTTTAATTGCTTTCCATAAAACATAAAAATACAAAAAAGAATCTTCCTTCCACCCTTAGACCTATTAGAGTAGCTTTTCTATCCTAACGAACACTATTCCCTGTGAGAGAACGATCAATCCCCCGTACTTACCACTATCCTATACTACATCGGTCAGGTACACTGCCTGGTGGGGTTGTAAGCCTCTTGAGATCCCTCGAGAGGTAAAACCTGTTGTAAGATTACAAAACCACGCATCATACATCAACCATTGTGTCCTTTGGGATGTAACTGTCAACAACATTAACCGCCAAGTAACTAACTATTAACCATAATAACTAACAGCATGAGTAGCCTACTTTGACCTATGACAGTGACCTAAATTCGACCCATACATTGTACTAAAGTATTACAAACATATGTCTTAACTTAATTACATATTAATAACCATACTTTGATTCTAAATAAATTAAGGAGCCAACATCTAAAGGGTGTGGTAAAGTGGTGATTGCTCCTGGTCAGGGGAATGATGATGTCAAATGTGATGTTGACGAGGATAAAATTAGAGGGGTGTGGCTTTGATGAATTTGTTGTTTGTTGGGCATTTATTTGTGGTGTGAATATTATGTTTTCTGATTATGGGATTACTGAATTTCTGATGACTGTTCAAATTGAGTCTGATCATATGCTGATGCGCCCTTTTCCCGTATAGGTTTAATAAAGGTCATTTACATAGAATGTCGTGTGCTAAGCTTTGTATGCTAGTTAGCTTATCTGCAGGTGTAAATAATTTATGCACCGGTGGTGATTACCTTGTACTTTTCCCATCTAATATTGTTTAGAAACGGAGTATGATTATACTGTTTATATCATTCTATGTCAAAATTGTATGTGGCTAGTTTCCTCTGTATCCTGCAACATGTTAATAAACTAGCGGGACTAGTCTAAAGATCAACGGCTTCATCTTTGTTAGTGTAAATTGAAGACCTTCAGGAATACTCTGACCGTCAATAGGGTATATCTCTTATTTACTAACATGCAACAGTGCCTATGATTACAGCATTACAGAAATTGCAGTAAACAAGTGTTTAATACACTCTCATTCCAATGTGCACATATATTTGAAGTTTTTTAAAGATTTGAAACCGAAAATGCAAAGAAAGTTGAAAATTTCAGCTACCAAACCTTTTGTTACTAAGCATGCCTAAATGTTGTTATTAAGTTACGACAAGATCAAAAGGAGTGTTTAACTGCATCGAAGTATTGTATATTTTGTAGTAAGTCAATGGTTCTTCTCTTCATTCCAAACAAGCAGTATCTCTGACTTCTGCGTGTTTAGGCGTAAAAATTTAAAAGTTAATATCTTAATGAATTTTGTTCAATATTGGCCATATTTTCTTGTATGTAATATTTGTTAAAATCTGTAATGAAAGTTAGTTTTAGAGTTATTCTTGAAAAGCAAGAAATTCATCTAAGTTTTAAAGTTATCTCCGTTGATTACCAAGAGTACAAGTCATATATTTTTTTTGGGTTATGTGAGTTTCCGACGACTCGACATTGCGAGCCGACTAATCCCAGGGCAACTACCCTTTTGGATAGCCCGGAGTTGGCGCAGGTGAACCTTCGTGGCCACAAGAGGATTAAGTTTCTCCCCATTGGATTCGACTCCTTGACCTCCACTTTGGAAGGCTGGTATTCTTACTGCCGAGTCACCCCTTGTGGTTAGTGCAAGTCATATTTCTAATTGCTAAAGCACCCAAAAAGAGAGTCGTGTAGTTTTGCTTGCTATGGTTTGTGCACAATCTTAGATAGTTCCATTGAAGGCTATGCGTCGTACCAATTTTATGATTATGGTTATAACTGCTATATAAGGTATTGACAAGGACATATCCCCCGTGAATTTTGAGGGTCTTGATCGTTATTTCAAATAAGGCCCCTTCAACACGAATAGTTTGAATACATGTATAATAAGTTTACTCACATTGATTAAACACTTCAATACGTAGTTAAGTAACTAATAAAGAAATCAAAACCATAAACCACTAAAAAAAAGTACTTGTCGAAATTGGCTTATTCATTTCTTTTCTTAAAAAAAAAGTTCTAAGTTATCGATGCTAATGATGGAAAAAACAATTTAGGCCTTATAGTTACTATATACATATAGAAATAATTTTGGGGCCCAATAGAAAAACGGGCATGTTCGATCCATTTATCATCATGTATATATACCTTCCCTACTACACGTTACCTTATTCACAAATCCTAAGAAACACCTACATCGATTCGACATCGGGAGAAAAAGCTACTTGTAACAAAGGGAGACTTTGTTTTGAGTTTCAGTGTTCTTATTTATGGTCACGTTTTAAGGTTCTTTAAGTTCAGGTACTCCATTGCTTGTTCTTGAGCGATTGTTTCCATTGAAAGAGTCTGCCATACATATTTTTTTTTACAGTGTGTGGTTTGTGAATGGTTTGCAGATGAGTACTAACAAGGGTAAAGGCTTAGTGGGAGTGTCCGACTTTGATATGGATCAGTTGAACAAGGTGGTCCAGGATGTTCTGAATTGGTGTAAGAACAAGGTTGCCGAAGAACAGAAATATTCAAAAGCAATGGAAGAAGCGTTTGACTTTGTGTGTCAGAAACTGAGGAAAACTCAAGAAGTTAACCGCCTGGTCAGGGAGAGGACTATACTCCTACACCAAGAGACCAAGGAAGAGGTAATTCTTATAAACTTGTCTATGATTAGAACAAGAGGTCAATTTTATAAAATTTGTCTGATCGATCTGGCTGCAAATTTCATAACATGAATGCGAAAACTAATGTGCATGGATTAGCATTGTTTCATTGGTAATATCGCTCTAAATTAATTTAGGAATTTGAAGGTATAAATATGCATGATTACCTTTTGTCTAAACCGAACAATCTTCCATAAAGATTTGTATATACTACTCATCAGGGAATTGTCTAATTTCCAGTTTTGGTATGGTGTTTTATATTAGATGGATTACCTAGAACAGTTCTTCAAAGACAATATTAAGCTTTTCCAAAATTCGAGGTTTGATAAGCTGATGGAGGAAGCACGTATACGTGTTCACCAAGTTTATTCTACAACAGATACTCATATGAGGTTTGGCACATGACTTACCTTTTATTAATAACAGTAGTTTATTATTGTTGTTCCCATTGATAAAGTTTGCAGTAAGGTTATAAATAGGGTGCTGATTAATGTTGATTTCTATATGCAGGGATGAGAAGCTTGAAGAGATGAACGAGTTTAAGAAACAATGGGATGAATTCAAGAAATCGCATGAAGAGAAGATCTCAGATATGATGAATAGGCACTTGAGGGAAGAGACTGAGATGGAGGCAGGGTTTACTACTGAGTTCAGTCAGTTGATGGCCAAGTACACCCCCAAAGTATGAAATGCGAGGCGCCAAGGCTGTGAAGTAGGAGAGGTGATAGTTGATCTATTGCACATTATGTAATTGCTATTAGACTTAGGAGGTGTTTGTTTAAGCTTATATACGGCTTATTAGCTTATATGTGTTCGGCTTATATAACATAAGCCGAACACACACAAGCTAATAAGCCGTATATAAGCTTAAACAAACACCCCCTTAATTTACAGACCTATGTTCTATCTTTACTTTTATGTTTTGAATATGGTATGGTGTTGATACATCATTGGTATGATTAATGATTGAAGGTTTTAGACTCGAGCTATGCATTGCTACCAGGATTTTAAATGATGCACTTTGTTATGTTGCCTGGTTTGCTGGTTAATTTGCTTGGTTTTTATTTTGCTATGTTGCTTGAATTACTGACAGTAATTAGAAGTTGTCAATGTTAGACACAAATCAAATAAAGATGCTTTTTTAGAAAGCATTCAAACATCTTATGAAATAACACGACACAATATGTGGCCATAATAAAGTGACCACACCTATCAAACCATAAGGATGTGATCATTAGGACAAATAGATGCCACTCCCAGCTGCAACAAATCTTGCACAAATCCAGGAAGAGATTTCGGTTAGTAATGGTACCTTGTTGAACCAAGAAGATCAACAATCAACCAAATAGAATCATAATAATGGTATAATGTTAAGTTAGAGGTGTTATTAAAAGAAATCATGCAAAGTAACCTTATGGTTTGATAGATGCATGAGCCTCTCATAAAAAAAATTGAAACCATTTTTACTTGATGTAGGAGATAGTTTTGCACCATGCATTAGCCTGATATAGTGGTATGGTTGCAGTCTTGCAGACGAAGATGATATTATTCAAAAACGTATGTGTGNCCAAAGAACAGAAATATTCAAAAGCAATGGAAGAAGCGTTTGACTTTGTGTGTCAGAAACTGAGGAAAACTCAAGAAGTTAACCGCCTGGTCAGGAAGAGGACTATACTCCTACACCAAGAGACCAAGGAAGAGGTAATTCTTATAAACTTGTCTATGATTAGAACAAGAGGTCAATTTTATAAAATTTGTCTGATCGATCTGGCTGCAAATTTCATAACATGAATGCGAAAACTAATGTGCATGGATTAGCATTGTTTCATTGGTATTATCGCTCTAAATTAATTTAGGAATTTGAAGGTATAAATATGCATGGTTACCTTTTGTCTAAACCGAACAATCTTCCATAAAGATTTGTATATACTACTCATCAGGGAATTGTCTAATTTCCAGTTTTGGTATGGTGTTTTATATTAGATGGATTACCTAGAACAGTTCTTCAAAGACAATATTAAGCTTTTCCAAAATTCGAGGTTTGATAAGCTGATGGAGGAAGCACGTATACGTGTTCACCAAGTTTATTCTACAACAGATACTCATATGAGGTTTGGCACATGACTTACCTTTTATTAATAACAGTAGTTTATTATTGTTGTTCCCATTGATAAAGTTTGCAGTAAGGTTATAAATAGGGTGCTGATTAATGTTGATTTCTATATGCAGGGATGAGAAGCTTGAAGAGATGAACGAGTTTAAGAAACAATGGGAAGAATTCAAGAAATCGCATGAAGAGAAGATCTCAGATATGATGAATAGGCACTTGAGGGAAGAGACTGAGATGGAGGCAGGGTTTACTACTGAGTTCAGTCAGTTGATGGCCAAGTACACCCCCAAAGTATGAAATGCGAGGCGCCAAGGCTGTGAAGTAGGAGAGGTGATAGTTGATCTATTGCACATTATGTAATTGCTATTTTACTTAGGAGGTGTTTGTTTAAGCTTATATACGGCTTATTAGCTTATATGTGTTCGGCTTATATAACATAAGCCACAAAATTGTGGCTTATGTTATATAAGCCGAACACATACAAGCTAATAAGCGGTATATAAGCTTAAACAAACACCCCCTTAATTTACAGACCTATGTTCTGAACACATACAAGCTAATAAGCCGTATATAAGCTTAAACAAACACCCCCTTAATTTACAGACCTATGTTCTATCTTTACTTTTATGTTTTGAATATGGTATGGGGTTGATACATCATTGGTATGATTAATGATTGAAGGTTTTAGACTCGAGCTATGCATTGCTGCCAGGATTTTAAATGATGCACTTTGTTATGTTGCCTGGTTTGCTGGTTAATTTGCTTGGTTTTTATTTTGCTGTGTTGCTTGAATTACTAACAGTAATTAGAAGTTGTCAATGTTAGACACAAATCAAATAAAGATGCTTTTTTAGAAAGCATTCAAACATCTTATGAAATAACACGACACAATATGTGGCCATAATAAAGTGACCACACCTATCAAACCATAAGGATGTGATCATTAGGACAAATAGATGCCACTCCCAGCTGCAACAAATCTTGCGCAAATCCAGGAAGAGATTTCGGTTAGTAATGGTACCTTGTTGAACCAAGAAGATCAACAATCAACCAAATAGAATCATAATAATGGTATAATGTTAAGTTAGAGGTGTTATTAAAAGAAATCATGCAAAGTAACCTTATGGTTTGATAGATGCATGAGCCTCTCATAAAAAAAATTGAAACCATTTTTACTTGATGTAGGAGATAGTTTTGCACCATGCATTAGCCTGATATAGTGATATGGTTGCAGTCTTGCAGACGAAGATGATATTATTCAAAAACGTATGTGTATTGTTCTTGGGCTAATGGACAATCTATATAATATGCATAAAAAAACGTATAGTATGTAAAATAAATAAATAAATAAATAATAAAAATAGTAAATATATTTAACAAACATAATGATGTGAATATTGGTTTTAAATACACAATAATTGGAGATACTTTTGGACCATTAAAACCATCTCAAATATGTGTCGAACGAGTATGGTTGCTAGCCGCACCTCGTTGCGGGTTTATGTTGGTTTTTTCTTGTATGTTACCTATGATACTAACTACCTTTTCTCATATTTTTCTTGCATTCTATAATCAGGAGTTTACGGGTAAACATACAAAAGATTTTGAAAATACGTATAAGGAAAAAGGATAAAAGTGAGAATATGTTCATTTTTATGGTGATACCTGCGAATTAGAGACCAGAATATGATTTTATGGTAATAAGATAATAGGGAATATAATAAGTTGATGTAAAGGATAAAAGTGAGAATATGTTCATATTTTTTGCTTTTTAACCTTACTAAGCAACAGAAAAGAGATAACGAGCTCAAGATCAGTTAAAGCTTTCAACAAGAGTGGTTAAGATCTTTCATGATCTTTTTATCCACGTGATCTTATATCCCATCATGGGTTATAAATGAGTTGAGTTTCAAAAGCTTTGAACTTGCTCGCTCACTTGTGCAGAGATTCAAGCTGCTAGTGGGATTGGTGTGTTGGATTGTGCCGATTTATTAGGAGATTCAATGTCTAACAGTCGTGACATTCAGTCCCTCAGGTGAAAAATCATACGGAGTATCATATTTTGATCTTTTTTGATGATTCATAATTTTATTCATTTTCAAAAAAATACTAATAATAAAATAAAAAAAATCGTATCTTTTTCATTAGGGTGTTCACGGCAACCTGGAATGTAGCAGGAAAATCACCTTCTAGCGATCTCAATCTTGATAACCTTCTGCAAATTCATCGAGAGTCTGATATATACGTTCTAGGGTGCGTTCTGTTTCTTTAAATTTGGATTGGTGATTATGCCTTTTCTATAATATTGTTCTTAACATCTGTTTTACGTTACCAGTTTTCAGGAGATAGTCCCTTTGAATGCTGGAAATGTGTTGGTCATAGAAGATAACGGTTCTGCTGCAAAATGGCTATCATTGATAAGTCAGTCCCTGAATAAAGCAACTAATAATGATTATCGTACTCTAAAGAGATCATCCACAACTTCAAATTCTTTTGAGAGAAAATGTAGCTGCAGTGGCTCGATGTTCTTGCAAAGAACATCCCTTAAAGCAGCCAGCAGTAACTTCCGATCAGAGAGTAGAAGAAAGTTTAAAAGTTGCAATTGTGCTACTATCGAACCTGAAAGGAAGAGCTATGGTAAGGATTCATGCTTTGCACGTCAAACGTCAGAGTCAAACGGTTATGAGGATTCCTCTTCATCAGAAGAAGATGATAACACTAATTGCGTGGCTGCCGATATCAGCACTGTTACACCGACTAGCAAGAACCAACATTTGAGATATAGTCTTATCAAGAGCAAGCAAATGGTGGGAATTTTCGTTACAATTTGGGTAAAAAAGGAGCTTGTTCCACTTATAGGCCACTTAAGAACTTCTTGCATAAGTCGAGGGATTCTGGGTTATCTCGGAAATAAGGTATGCCAATATCTTATGTATCCCACACAATGAACTCCCCATATGCGGTACAAGTTGGCCCTCACGGGTTCTGCATGTATTACTTTTTTCAGTATTTCATGTATCTTCTAAGATGAATAGTAATCAAGGACGAGACTTATCCACCAAGGAATACAAGCGGGCCCTCACATAAGGGCTTGCATGTATACGTCTCTTTGTTCAAAGAAGATTTTACTATGATAATGTTACTTTTTCACTATTTAATGTATAAGCCAGAGACTTCTCCACACGGGGTACTAGGGGGCCCTCTCTTAGAAGTTCCGTGTATGTGGACGCCTCTTTGTTACTTTTTGACTCAACAAGTTAATAATGCAATTGTTTACAGGGTTGTATCTCAGTAAGCATGACCTTCAAGCAAACGAGCTTATGCTTTGTCTGCAGTCACTTGGCTTCAGGAGAAAAAGAAGGGGACGAGCTGCGAAGGAATTCAGATGTTATAGCGATACTTAAAAGCACACAGTTACCAAAGATCTGCAAAATTCCAAATGCTAACGTGCCAGACAAAATTCTAGACCACGAGTAAGCACCATGCTTTTATTCGTTGCTTTAACTGTACGCATGGATTAATTATATCAAGATCTGATGATGAATTTTCAGCCGCGTGATTTGGTTAGGGGATTTAAACTATCGAATAGCTCTTAGTTACCATGATACCAAGAAACTGTTAGAGCAGAATGACTGGGATGCTCTTCTTAATAAGGATCAGGTATTTTCATATGTCCGTTTCTCCCCTTGTATTACTGTCTTTCTTGTTAGTGGTGACAAGATGGGCGGTTGGGTAACTGGCAATAATGATTTTGGCTTGAAATGGGTCAATTTCAAGTACGGGTCATAATGTGCTGGGTTGACCCGCCAACACTACCTATCCAGTTATTTAATAGAGTAATAACGAAAGCTTAAATTCTGATTACAGTATAACTACTTTTTCAAAGGCAATTTATATGTATATATGTGAATAAATTGAAATTCGAGGTTTTATGCTATAGTACAAAAAAACTTTGGGTGACTTTTAACCTCTTTGACCCGCTTAAAAAAAGACATTATCCCAGAGGCTTCGATGTTGCCACCTCTAGTTTATATGTTTCGTAATATTGGTTTTAGATTATGCTTTCTTTTATACAGAGGTGCTAACTGAAAATAGTAATTTTTAAATAATTTTGCTTACTTTATTTTTGGATCTTGATTCTAGTGTAAAGGAAGTGTAGCAACTACATAAACGATCTTGA
Organism: Artemisia annua; assembly: GCA_014162995.1. NCBI lineage: Eukaryota > Viridiplantae > Streptophyta > Magnoliopsida > Asterales > Asteraceae > Artemisia > Artemisia annua. Next base: position 18,352 of record LBNU01005577.1, on the reverse strand, counting down.
ATTTTCACTTGAACGGGTGCTCACTTGTGTTTCAATGTTTTTCTGTTTTGTTTTGTTCGGATGTTTGAATAGCTCAAGATCGAAAGGGAAGCTGGGAGAGTATTTCAAGGATGGAAAGAGGGGAGGATATACTTCCCACCAACTTACAGATACTCCAACAATTCAGATATGTATGCAGGAGATACCATAAACTCAAAGAGCAAAAGGAGAACACCAGCATGGTAATGAGTTCAATCCTGATAAAGGTGTATGCTTTGACTTTATTGGTCAAAGAAATTACTTTTCACTACAAGCCAATAAAAAAATAATTAGACTGTTAAAGTCAAACCATGCAGCACCTTTTTTGTGGTTTTCTTCGGCCCAAATGAAGCATTCAATATGGAAGCGTGAATTTCTTTTTGTTATTTGATGGAGAATCTAAAATTTGCAGGTGCGACAGAATACTTTGGTACGGGGAAGGGATCTATCAGAATTCATATACACGTTGGGATTCACGGTTTTCCAACCACAGGCCCGTTTGTGGGACATTTATAATTTTTTTACGAAATCAAAGGTGAGTTGAACTGAAAATATTGGTTGACATGATCTGTTTTCTTGATCAGTTTGAGCTAAACTGCATTCTTTTGTGCAGTGTATAAGAAGACCAACTGTGACTGCTGATCGATGACAGATGCTCAGTAATTTTACCATACGATGGACACACAGAAACATAATAATCAGCTTATAATGTCTTCTTTAACTGTACATAGAAGCAATATTCTTGCAATATATATATATATATCAGATGAAGAATGAAATGAAAAGATTTGCTTTTGCAGTGTCATCTTGCATCACCATTTTTTTCAAGTTTATGTAAGTCAACAATAATGTTTAAGGGATTAGCCATTCTTTTTATTTGATCATTTTTTAAAACTTTTAACTGTTTCTAAATACAGTCATACGGTTTTTGCACAGGTTTAAAGCCAATCCAATTGTGTTGCATAATATGTTTGTAGTGAACCATGTTTCTGAGATTGATTGTGAGACAAATTGTGTGCAAATGAATGAAACAGTAAACTGGGACAAAGTATGTAAAACTAAGGTTTTATTGATATTGAATTGATTTGTTTTACAGACAATATAGTACATATTTATATACAACCAAACGACATATGACAGTTATTCCTAACCATTGTGTCCCTTGACACATAACTGTCATAACTACCTTAACTAATAACTACCATAACCGTCAAATCCTAACTGCTAATAATGGGTGTTTGGGTTAACTGTTTTGACCTATTGCAGTATCACAATTCGACCCATAACTATTTATACTAAGTACATACTAAATACATATAACTTTGACATCTAATGAGATTAAGTAGTCAACATCTCCCCCCTAATTCATTGATGTCAAACTGTCTTTTGAATGATGTTCTTCAAACAATGACAACAAAGTCATTGTTGTCTGTAAAGCTTCCTTCCTCTGCTTCTTCCTCCTCTTTGCCTTCTAACCTGACTCCAAACTGTCTTGTTTTGTCCATGTCTTCATCCAGTGACTCCTCTATTCCAGCATCATCCTTGTTTTTTCCTTGTGGATCTTTTAACCTAGCAACACCACTGCTACTCTCAACCACATCTTTCTCAGGCTTCTCATACCAAGGCATCTTTGCAGTTTCATAGTATACTTGCACCATGTCAATGAACCTTTTGTAGCAATCTTTCACTGCTTCTCCTTCATCCTTCGTCAGGCCTTGTAAACTTGCAATTGTCTTCCATTTATCACCAAGTGTGACATACATATAACCTCCAAGGCTATCAACTATCTTGTGCAGACTAAGCAAATTTATTTCCATCACCCCTATAACTGGTGGTATCTTTTCTAGCATATCATAATTCAGATAAACTAGATAAAACCACTTCAACATCTCCACATACTTCTTACTAAAAATTTCCCAATGCTTGTACACTAGGCTATCCTTTTTTAACAGATTTAAGAAGGATAAGAACCTTGCAAATGAATTCACTTTTAATGCATATCGTGAACCATTCCAACTAATGTACTCTTCATCTACATAATCTTGTATGTCATTTCTGCCCCATCTCAGATCTTCCAACCCATTCACCAATAAACATTCTTCTTTAGGATCTATGTACTCAAAGTATTCATCCAAGAATTTGTTGTGATCAGTGACAACATCTTTTGATCCATAATCTTCTTCATTGATCTCTTTTTCTTGTGAAACTTCTGCCCCTTGCTTCTTCTCATCAAACATATAGTGTAAAGTACACCTGTTATTGTTGTACTTTACAATATATCCTTGTTCTTCAAGTTGCTGAGAATGTGTAAAGTGACTTCTGGGGTGTATTGAACATGTGGTATTACCATGCTTCCATCTTTTGCTTCCACAGTGGCATCACCAACACCATAAGAGAAAATGAATTTCTTCTTAGTCTCTTCCTTTCCAATCATCTTGAACTTGTACTTCAATTTCTTGAATAGCAATCTTGTTGGACACATGTGGTGTTAGTAAGCACTGCTTACATACCACACTTTATCCCAAGTTGCATCATCTGTGCCCTCTATCATGTAATCAGTGATTATATGAATCTTCTCTGGATACTTGACCTTATCTGCATCATTTGTGTTCACTGATTTCTCTTGCATTTCAATCCTGGCAATCTTCTTCTTGTTTTGACAATTCCAGAAAACATGTCCCCTTTCTCTACATATGTAACATTTTGCTCTTCTCTACTTCTGAGTACTTGCTATTTTCTTCCCATGATCTTTGGATTTTGCAGGCATCCTTGAAGCATTAAAGGCTTCAATCTCTTTCACCTTTTTCACCAACATCTCCTTGCTCTCTGGAGATAAGCTTTTCTTTCTACTGTTCCATGGGAACAGCCTCTTTGGTGTATCTCTCTGCAAATATCTCCTTGTGTGTATTTCTTGATCATGCTTGTATATTGGCTTCTCCCAAGGTTCTGAGCTGTGGCTCTGATACCACTTTTGCACAGGTTTAAAGCCAATCCAATTTTGTTGCATAATATGTTTGTAGTGAACCATGTTTCTGAGATTGATTGTGAGACAAATTGTGTGCAAATGATGAAACAGTAAACTGGGACAAAGTATGTAAAACTAAGGATTTATTGATATTGAATTGATATGTTTTACAAACAATATAGTACATATTTATATACAACCAAACGACACATAATAGTTATTCCTAACCATTGTGTCCCTTGACACATAACTGTCATAACTACCTTAACTAATAACTACCATAACTGTCAAATCCTAACTACTAATAATGGGTGTTTGGGTTAACTGTTTTGACCCATTGCAGTATCACAATTCGACCCATAACTATTTATACTAAGTACATACTAAATACATATAACTTTGACATCTAATGAGATTAAGTAGTCAACAACGGTTATACAACATTTCTTCGTGTCCGGATTTATTAGTTCAGTGAGACTTGGGTACTGAAGGAACCCAACAGTTCTGAGCTGTGGCTCTGATACCACTTTTGCACAGGTTTAAAGCCAATCCAATTTTGTTGCATAATATGTTTGTAGTGAACCATGTTTCTGAGATTGATTGTGAGACAGATTGTGTGCAAATGATGAAACAGTAAACTGGGACAAAGTATGTAAAACTAAGGATTTATTGATATTGAATTGATATGTTTTACAAACAATATAGTACATATTTATATACAACCAAACGACACATAATAGTTATTCCTAACCATTGTGTCCCTTGACACATAACTGTCATAACTACCTTAACTAATAACTACCATAACTGTCAAATCCTAACTGCTAATAATGGGTGTTTGGGTTAACTGTTTTGACCCATTGCAGTATCACAATTCGACCCATAACTATTTATACTAAGTACATACTTAATACATATAACTTTGACATCTAATGAGATTAAGTAGTCAACAACGGTTATACAACATTTCTTCGTGTCCGGATTTACGTAGTCTTTATATTTCACTAGCTAAAAGACCCGTGAAATTCACGGGTACTTTAAAAGATACTTAAAAAATACATGCTGATATCTTCGTAATAAGAGGGTGAAAGAAACCTATAAACTTATTCGTGTTGGACATAGTAGAAGCGAGCAATAGTTTATGGACTCACGGACAAACACTGATGAATAAAAAGGCAACCTGATAAATTAAAGGGTGAGTATATAACGAATGAAACTTCAATATTTGCATATTTCCTAAAAATACGAATTTCAGCGCATAATGTATAATAATGTTTAAGCAATAGTTTGTACATGTTGTGGCATGCAATAAAAAATGCCCCATAACATAGAATTATTTATTCAAATGGTAATACATATTAGATAAATAGAATATATTATCGAATTAAGTACAAATAAATCATAAAAATACTTAAATAACCTGTGTGCAATTTGTATTATAGGTGTGTTATTCACCTCGCCAAGTCAGTTTTTACCTACAGCATTCTTATAACAGAAAAAAAAAACTCTTTAATATAAATATAGTTATATATAAGTACACGGAACCCACGGTTGTTATTTAATTTATATACTAAAAAAGAGGAAGAATACCAATAGCCTACATTATTTACTTGGCGAGTACCCAACACAAAGGAATGGTGCAACTATAATGGTTATAGGACAAGTTACGGGAACTAAAATCTTATAACTTGCCGTCTAAGTTATAATATTTTTACTACTAATTTCATGCATCGTCAAAACTACACATTAATTAAGAACGTTGTACTTATTCATGACATGTAGTAGTAATTATTATTTGTAATGAGCAACAAAACTACATGTTAGCTAAGACGATGATTGAAAAAGTAAAGGCTAATGAAGGACAACAGAGCTTGTAAAAATAAATTAAAAAAAAAATCAATCCACAAAATAATTTAGAGAAAAAGATATCCCTTATTTTAATAAACGCGATTCACCATGGACTTCCATTGATCTTGGATTTGGTTGGTTCAAAAATTACATAAAAATCAACCGTACGGTCTATTATTAAAGAAATGTGCTACAATTAAAACACTTAGGATCAAATGAGAAGAAAACTTAAAATGAGAATAATGAGAAATAACTATAGCCACACATTAAAGATGCATTAACTTGAATTAGATGCATCTCTAATCTTTTAGATGCACCCTAATATACTTTCTAGCAAAAAATTAGATGCATATACATATATTAGATGCATTTCATCAAGTTAGGCGAATTTTATGTATTTTTCGTCCACTGCGTGTTAAATTTGTTGCTAGTACTACTTGCATCGTTTTCACTTCAAAGTCACTTTCGAAACTAATTGGGACGCATCTAAATGAATAGAGATGCATCTAATTCAACTCGATGCATCTCAAATGTGTGGTTATAGCTATTTCTCATCCTTCTCATTTTAGTTTTCTTCTCACTGGATCCTTACTCACAATTAAAAATAAAAATAAATTTCATACAATAACATGTCATCTAATTTGTGACATTCTTTCTCTCTCCCTTTTTTTTTCAATATTCTTTCTCTTTTATAAATCCACAAATATACGTCGACATGTCATTTTGTAAATATTTTTTTATAAACTTTTTGTGGTTCTAGAATTACTCATTATTAAAAAAACAACCAATCTAGTCTGATTATTATATTTCTGTGTGTCCATCGTATGGCAAAATTACTGAGCATATGTCATCGATCAGCAGTCGCAGTTGATCTTCTTATACACTGCACAAAAGAATGCAGTTTAGCTCAAACTGATCAAGAAAACAGATCATGTCAACCAATATTTTCAGTTAAACTCACCTTTGATTTCGTAAAAAAATTATAAATGTCCCACAAACGGGCCTGTGGTCGGAAAACCGTGAATCCCAACGTGTATATGAATTCTGATATATACCATCCCCATACCAAAGTATTCTGTCGCACCTGCAAATTTTAGGTTCTATTTCAATAACAAAAAGAAATTCACGCTTCCATATTGAATGCTTCATTTGGGACCAAAGAAAACCACAAAAAAGGTGCTGCATGGTTTGACTTTAACAGTCTAATTATTTCTTTATTGGTTTGTAGTGAAAAGTAATTTCTTTGACCAATAAAGTCAAAGCATACACCTTTATCAGGATTGAACTCATTACCATGCTGGTGTTTTCCTTTTGCTCTTTGAGTTTATGGTATCTCCTGCATACATATCCGAGTTGTAGGAGTATTTGTAAGTCGGTGGGAAGCATATCCTCTCCTCATTCCATCCTTCAAATACTCTCCCAGCCTCCCTTTCGATCTTGAGCTATTCAAACATCCGAACGAAACAGAACAGGAAAACAATGAAACACAAGTGAGCGCCCGTTCAAGTCAAAATATAAGATTGTTTATGTAGTTGCTACACTTACTTTACACTAGAATCAAGATCCAAAAATAAAGTAAGCAAAATTATTTAACAATTACTATTTCAGTTAGCACCTCTATATAAAAGATAGCATAATCTAACCAATATTACGAAACATAAAAACTAGAGGTGGCAACATCAAAGCCTTTGGGATAATTTTTTTTAAGCGGGTCAAAGAGGTTAAAAGTCACCCAAAGTTTTTTTCATATAGCATAAAACCTCTAAATTCAATTTATTCACATATTTAGATATAAATTGCCTTGAAAAGTAGTTATAATGTAATCAGAATTTAAGCTTTCGTTATTACTCTATTAAATAACTGGATAGGTAGTGTTGGCGGGTCAACCCAGCACATTATGACCCGTAATAAAAGGGGAGAAACGGACATATGAAAGTACCTGATCCTTATTAAGAAGAGCATCCCAGTCATTCTGCTCTAACAGTTTCTTGGTTTCATGGTAACTATGAGCTATTCGATAGTTTAAATCCCCTAACCAAATCACGCGGCTGAAAATTCATCATCGGATGATATTAAAGTCAGATCTTGATGTAATTAATCCATGCATACAGTTAAAGCAATGAATAAAAGTATGGTGCTTACTCGTGGTCTAAAATTTTGTCTGGGACATTAGCATTTGGAATTTTGCAGATCTTTGGAAACTGTGTGCTTTTAAGTATCTCTATAACATCAAAATTCCTTCGCAGCTCGTCCCCTTCTTTTTCTCCTGAAGCCAAGTGACTGCAGACAAAGCATAAACTCGTTTGCTTGAAGGTCATGCTCACTGAGATACAACCCTGTATACAATCACAAAAGCAACTTAGTGATGGATAAAAGTAAGTCGCACATAAAAAAAATCCTTGTGTGAGGGTCGGCCTATATTGCAGTGGGGAAAACTAACATGTGCAGAACCCAAACTGTATGGGCTACATCACAAAGTGAAAAAAGTAACAAAGAGACATCCACAAGCACAGAACCCGGAATTTTGTTATGCCCGATACATCAAATAGAGAAAAAGTAACATTACATAGTAAAATCTTCTTTGAACAAAGAGACGTATACATGCAAGCCCTTATGTGAGGGCCCGCTTGTACTCGTTGGCGGATAAGTCTCTTCCTTGATTACTATTCATCTTAGAAGATACATGAAATACTGAAAAAAGTAATACATGCAGAACCCGTGAGGGTCAACTTGTACCGTATATGGGTGTTCATAAGATATTGGCATACCTTATTCCCGAGATAACCCAGGATCCCTCGACTTATGCAAGAAGTTCTTAAGTGGCCTATAAGTGGAACAAGCTCCTTTTTAACCCAAATTGTAACAAAAATTCCCACCATTTGCTTGCACTTGATAAGACTATATCTCAAATGTTGGTTCTTGCTAGTTGGTGTAACAGTGCTGACATCAGCAGCCACGGAATTAGTGTTATCATCTTCTTCTAATGAAGAGGAATCCTCAAAACCGTTTGACTCCGACTGTTGACATGCAAAACATGAATCCTTACCATAACTCTTCCTTTCAGATTCGATAGTAGCACAATTGCAACTTTTAAACACTCTTCTACTCTCTGATCGGAAATTTCTGCTGGCTGCTTTAAGGGATGTTCTTTGCAAGAACATTGAATTTGTGGACGATCTCTTTAGAGTACGATAATCATCATTAGTTGCTTTATTCAGCGACTGACTTATCAATGATAGCCATTTTGCAGCAGAATCGTTATCTTCTATGACCAACACATTTCCAGCATTCAAAGGGACTATTTCCTGAAAACTGGTAACGTAAAACAGATATTAAGAACAATATTATAGAAAAAGGCATAATCTCCAATCCAAATTTAAAGAAACAGAACGCACCCTAGAACGTATTTATCAATCTCTCGATGAATTTGCAGAAAGTTATCAAGATTGAGATCGCTAGAAGGTGATTTTCCTGCTACGTTCCAGGTTGCCGTGAACACCCTAATGAAAAAGAGATGAATAATATTATGAGTTATCAAAAAAAGAATAAAATATGATACTCCCGTATGATTTTTCACCTGAGGGACTGAATGTCACGACTATTAGACATTGATCTCCTAATAATTCGGCACAATCAAAGCTTTTTAAACTCAATTTGAATTTCTGCACAGGTAAGTGAGCACGTTCAAAGCTTTTTAAACTCTAACTCATTTATAACCCAAAATAGGAAGTCCCGAACAACAATCCATTTATAATATTTTTAAATGAAAAGCGATGGTAGTCGTGGACTGAAGTAGCTTTTGGTATTGATGCCATTATATAGAATCTAAACTTTTTAGTTATGAATATATCTACGATACAATTTTATCAGCATAAAACCTTAAACTTCGACACAATTATAATCAAATTTCTAGAACAAAATCTCTTGTTTATGCTATGAAAAAGATTATTAACATCAACATACTACTCCGTATTAGTTATCATTTAAAATAAAAATATATATGAACTAATATTATTACAGCCAAATTAGCATATTACAAAATGGCTCCGCCACAATGCGACAGATATCAAAAATAATTCAAAACGAATGTCGGACTTAAATAGGATCCGCCGCAATGCGCGGTAGTCTAATTTCTCGTTTACAAATAGTTGGCATAATAAAGAATAACCTACGGTCTTTTCATCGTTCGACATGTCCACCAGTCAAACTCTAGCCACCCTTCAAATTTTCTTATCATTCTTCAAACCCTAATTAACACAACCATTGCCGCCATAAAAAATAGCAACTGTTATGCTTATCGTTTCACCACGCCCTTGTTCGCTATTATTTTTCTTTCCTTTCCGTAAGTTTTTATTTTCTCTCAAAACCATCCAAGCTTATGTGTAACATATATGTTTGTTTATCTATGTTTTAATATGTGTTCTAGACTTCTAGTCACAATCTCTTTTTCTATCATCACTTTCTTAGATTGCCACTTATTTAATTTGACGCTTCACATAACGGTTTCTACTTTTGATTTCTTATTCACAATTTTTTTATTCTTTATTTCTTATTTACGATATTGCTTTCCAAAAAACAAAAAATAGTTGTGTTTCTTGCGTTATTCTTTTCTATANATTATTACAGCCAAATTAGCATATTACAAAATGGCTCCGCCACAATGCGACAGATATCAAAAATAATTCAAAACGAATGTCGGACTTAAATAGGATCCGCCGCAATGCGCGGTAGTCTAATTTCTCGTTTACAAATAGTTGGCATAATAAAGAATAACCTACGGTCTTTTCATCGTTCAACATGATATCAAGAGTAGGTCCACCAGTCAAACCCTAGCCACCCTTCAAATTTTCTTATCATTCTTCAAACCCTAATTAACACAACCATTGCCGCCATAAAAAATAGCAACTGTTATGCTTATCGTTTCACCACGCCCTTGTTCGCTATTATTTTTCTTTCCTTTCCGTAAGTTTTTATTTTCTCTCAAAACCATCCAAGCTTATGCGTAACATATATGTTTGTTTATCTATGTTTTAATATGTGTTCTAGACTTCTAGTCACAATCTCTTTTTCTATCATCACTTTCTTAGATTGCCACTTATTTAATTTGACGCTTCACATAACGGTTTCTACTTTTGATTTCTTATTCACAATTTTTTTATTCTTTATTTCTTATTTACGATATTGCTTTCCAAAAAACAAAAAATAGTTGTGTTTCTTGCGTTATTCTTTTCTATACCAAAAGAATTGAAAAACAAAATCAAATTTTAATGACGGTCAAAGATGTTGGTGTTTTTGGACAAAGACCTTCAACGTTTGCTTGTGCTTTTATTGGTACATGAAGATAATCTCCGGTTGTTGTGGATGTCTTCATCAACAAGTTAGTTTTTGTTTAATGTTTAAAGTTTTATACTCTGTCTGAGCTTTCGTGAAGATTGCGAGGGAGCATTAGACAATAAAGTTAGCTGCCCAAGCCTGATTGTGGGTTTGGATCAATTAGGGTTTATCCATATGATATCCTTGTAATTTATAAATAATTTGCGATAATAAAAAATAACATTACTGAGATCATTGTACATGCGAGACACACTAATGCACTATTTTCCTAACCCATGATAAGTTGAACCAATCCTTTTCAATATGGCTATTGATTGATAAGTCCTTATAGAACTAGCCAAATGATGGACAGGTCAAAATTGAGCTACATAGATTCGATCATCACTACCCTTGCACATATTCCAAATTGAAATTTTGAGATACAAAATACAAAAACATCTAGTCCAACTTTTAACTAGAACATGGTGACTGAATATGTGCAAACATATATGCTCTAATTGCATTATACTCAATTGTATGGTTATAAACATTTCTAAGAGTCACTTTTAGACAATTACATTAAGCTTTTTAAACTTTTTTTTGGGTAAAGGGGAGTAATCCTGCACCCTGGTAAATATATTAAAACCAAAACTTTTAAGTACAAGTGAATGTGGCTGAAGTACCACATTAACCTCATGCTAAAATAGCTTGATAAACAAAACTAACCTAGAGCTTATGACATGCCACAAGCTCTTGACAACTCTAGAATCAAGAAGAACCTAGAACAAGAAACAGAAACTACTCAAGCTAACCAGCAGCATCCTTGAGAGATGAACTTCTACCTTTTGCGTTAGGGAGTAAATTAGCTGATTCATCATACAAGTTCTCCACACAATCATCATCACCATCTTCTTCAGTAGCTAGAGCATCATAAGGATTGGATGTAGACACTTCACCTCCCTTAGAGGAGGGATCTTTAGACTGCAACTTAGATGACGAAGTAGGCACACTATTAGTAGCTCCCTTCTTGGGTTCACTAGGAGTCTTCTTAGGCTCATACCTGACAGTCTGCTTAACAGACATACCAGACTGACTCCCTAAACCAGACTGGCCTTTACCTTTTTTCTTCTTACGACTCACCTTTTGGAAACCATCATTAGCATGCATAGCAGCAGGAGGAACCACATTATGAGTAGTAACAACCGGAGGAGTAATTTCTCTTTTAGGACAATTCTCATGGATGTGCCCAAAAATCTTACATGAAGTGCACCTAGGAGGCCTCCATTCATATTCAACTCGGATAGATTCATTAGAAAACCCATCCCCTGTAAGAGAGGGGACACCAATAGTGATAACATCCACGAGCTCATCATCTGAACCCACTTCAATCAAACACCGAGCAAAACTACTTCTACCCCAAGAATCCTTACACATAGCGCTTGTGTAAGAATCCAACATAATCGGTTTGCCAAGGAATGAAGCAATCAAGTTAATACCCTCATCTTCAAAAACTTGGATAGGCACATCATGCAGTTTAACCCATATCGGAATGCGAGTCAGCTCTTCCTTACATACGCTAGTACCAATAGACCATTTCTTAAGGATGATTGGAGAGTTACGAATCATCCAAGGACCATCTTCCAGAACAGAGTCTAAACCAGCTTGGGTATCAAACTTAAAAAAGAAAAAACCTTTAGCATTCATCATTATCTTTTTCAAACCATATTTAGCCCAATGGTTTCTAACAAAGTAATCAACCACCGGAAACGCCATTCTCTTCCCAATAAAGTAGCCATATAAAGTGTGCTCAAGGCGTGCACTAACCTTTTCTACTACTCTACGTGGAATAGACACGTTAACTCCTTCACAAACAGCCTCATCAACCAAACGACCAGACGGAGAGACTTTAAGAGCCTTCCACAAACCATCGATAGCATCCTGAACCCTTTGAACAACATCATCATCCAAAGTATCCCACACCGTATAGTTACCAGCTTCCACAGCTTTAGCAAAAGCATCGATATCCTCTAGAGTTTTAAGAGATACGCCAAACAAAGTTTCGATAAAATCATGCTTACTCTTAAGAGAAGACCCCACACCTGAATCCTGTGAAGAAGCATGTGGAACCGGCTCCACATGAATCACCTGATCAGTATCATTAGCATCAACCGGAACATGAGAAGAAGTCTTCTTAGGCTTCCTCATAGTTACCTTCGACAAATCCTGTGGCAATGTATCCAACTTTTCCATCTCTCTCAAACCCTCAACACAACAAACAACGACTTAAACCAGCAGAAGCATAAACCAAAACGAACAAGGAGAAAGAAAACCCTAACTGAAGAGTTAGGGTTTTGAAACTATACGCCCAAGAAAATCACCCAGGTCCCATGATCGATTCCATAACCAAAACCCTTAATGAATTCCAGCCACGATCCTAACTCTTTGCAGCAAATAGAGATTAGATTGATGAACGAATACAATGAATTAGAGATTATAAGCTGGAAAAACGATTGAGATTTAGAGGTTATTGAAATCGATTCAAAAAAACCCTAACATGAACGATCACAAGAACAGCCAAAGATTAAGGAAAACTAATCACAGATCTGCTCAAGAGACTAATTAACACGAAGGTTAATCAATAACTATAACAAATTAGTGAAAGAAAACCAAAAAATCAGCAACAATTGTGAAAAACGATTTAGGATGGGTTAGGGTTTTTTTTCGCCAGAGAGAGTAATTCTAGTAAAATGTTCTTGAGCTTTTTAAACTTTTTTGTAACAAAATAAAGAAATGATGCAATGTGGCTTCAACTGTTTGGTTCTTTGTATCATTCCATTCAAATTGCACGTTTGTTGTTTGTGCCTAAATTCCTTGGTTGCTTCACACTTTATTATAAGAGATGTAAGGTGTGGTGGCTCAAGTCAAAGAGCCACCTCACCGCTACCTCATCATTCCCTCTTTTCATACACACATTATTATTCTCTAAGACCATTTCGTACACTTTTAAGTTGCCGATTAGCTTCTCAATAGGAAGGTCCACCAAATCCTTGGCTTCTTCAATTGCCGTCATCTTCAGCCGCCACTTCGCCGGAAGAGCTCAAAGAAACTTCCTCACATGGTTCTTGTTAGTATAGCTTTGATCTAAAGATTTTAAGCTTGCAACGATGATGGATAATAGATTCACCAAGTACTAACAAAAACAAAATTACAATCTTGAAGCATGCTGGCAAATTTGTAATTCTATGGCTAATGTTATTCGCTTTGAAAGAATATTTTAAAAGAAACTTCTAAAAACATTTTGAGCCATAGCAACAAACATAGTTATTTGTAAAATAATTAGGCTGAACTAACGAATTCAGGATGCACAACTGTTATGGGTGTCGATTAAGAAGTTAGCACTACGTACATTTAAAGTACGTATAAGTTTAGCTCGGATATGAAGTTACTGCTACATTTAAAGACCACTAACTTGGTTAATCTAAGAATGCTACGATTAGTTTAAGAAAAGTTGCTCTTCTGAAAGTAAAATATGTTAAATGGACAAGCAGTTTATAATAAAGTGCGAAGCAATCAAGGAATTTAGGCACAAACAATAACAATGCAGTACGTTTGAATGGAATGATACAAAGAACCAAACAGTTGAAGCCACACTGCATCATTTCTGTAGTTCATTACAAAAAAGTTCAAAAAGCTTAACGTAATTGTCTAAAAGTGACTCTTAGAAATGTCTATAATCATATAATTGAGTATAATGCAATTAGAGCATATATGTTTGCACATATTCAGCCACATGTTCTAGTTAACAGTTGGACAAATTAGATGTTTTAGTATTTTGTATCTCAAAATTTCAATTTGGAATATGTGCAAAGGTAGTGATGATCGAATCTATGTAGCTCAATTTTGACCTGTCTTTCATTGGCTAGTTCTATAAGGACTTATCAATCAATAGCCATATTGAAAAGGATTGGTTCAACTTACCATGGGTTAGGAAAATAGTGCATTAGCGTGTCTCACATGTACAATGATCTCAATAATGCATTAGTGTGTCTCACATGTACCATGATCTCAATAACGTTGAATCATAAAATCCGGTTATTCTTTATTATGGCTAACTATTATAAATTACAAGGATACTATATGCATAAAACATAATGGACTCAAACTCACAACCGGCTTGAGCCAACTAACTTTATTGTCTAATACTTATCCGCAGTCCGAGCGACGAAATCGCAAAAGCTCGGACTGGAGTATAGAACTTATACATTAAACTAAAACTAATTTGTTGATGAAGACATTCACAACAACCGGAGTTTATCTTCATGCAGCAACAACGTAACTAAAGCAAAATAAAACCAAACGTTGTAGGTCTTTGGCCGACAACAACGACATTTTAGACCGCCATTAAAATTTTATTTTTNGCAAGATCGTAAATAAGAAATAAAGAAAAAAAATGTGAATAAGAAATTAAAAGTAGGAAATGTTATGGGAAGCATCAAATTAGATAGGTGGCACCTAGCGATCTAAGAAAGTGATGATAGAAAAAGTTATTGTGTCCTAAACAAATATTAAAACACAGCTAAACAAACATACACATAAGCTTGTATGGTTTTGAGATAAAATAAAATCTTATGGAAAAGAATAGCGAACAAGGGTGTAGCAAAACGGTAAAGCATAGCAACTGCTATATGTTTTATGGCGGAACTGGTTATGTTTACGGTTTGAAGAATGACAAGAAAATTTGATGGGAGGTTAGGATTTGACGGGTGGCATAGAGGCAACGGCTTTTGGAGGCCGACTAGGTCTCGGGATCAGACCTGATACGATGTTAAACGATGGAAACCCGTAGGTTCTTTATTATTGCCAACTATTTATAAATTACAAAGATATCATACGTATGAATTCTAATTGACTCAAACCCACAATTAGACTTTACTCTCTAATAAATAATTGTTACATTACACTAAAAGTTAGAGGTCTTTAAATTTTCCCAATAGCAAATCTATGATCCTTACATTCTTTGAAAGTAAGGTGCGATGGAGTAAGTTGCAAATATATATCATCAAACATTAGAGTGGAAGGTGTAGTGGCGAGCCTAAATTACTCATTTGGGGCCATGGGTGCCACATCACCTTAACACATCTTCACAACTAACCCCCTCCTCACCAACAACAAGTGTTGCAAAAAAAAGTCTAGAAGGCCGATTAATCGCCACCTAGACGCTACAGGGCCACCAACCATGCCGATTTATGTAATTGGGTCAAACAAATAGGTTAACAGTGGTCAACGGCGGTCAATGGTGGTCAAACTTTCCGAAAACTTACAAATCTTGCCAGAAACCTATAAATATTGCCGGAAGTATCCAAAACTCACCGTAAACTTATTTTGATCACTTATAGTAACTGTTTAAATCTATTACAAGTTGTTTTTTTAGAAAAAATCTTACCAGAAATACATAAAACTCACCAGAAATACACAAAATTTGGCGGAAATACCCAAAATTTGCCAAAAAGGTCATTCTGATTAATCACCGATTAATCCCGTGATGCGCGGGATTGCGACCACGCACTAGTGTTTTACCTCTCAAGGGATCTTGAGAAGATTGCAATCCCCACCAGGCAGTGTACCTGACCGATGTAGTATAGTGTAGTGGCAAGTACCGGGGGATTGATCGTTCTCTCAGGGAATAGTGTCGTTAGGATTGAAAAACTACTCTAATAGGTCTAGGGGTGAGGGAAGATTCTTCTTGTATTTTTATATTTTAAGGAAAGCAAGTAACAATCTCGGGTTTTGAAAGAGTGGGCGGAATTAGTTGCTAGTCAACTAACCCAAATTACTAATAATGCAAATAAAATAAAATAACAAGAAAGTAAATGGTTGTGAAAACTATAATGGAGAGAAGTGTGTTTACTTAGATTTCCTTACTCCTTAACTATCTTTTACCGATTGATTAGTGTGTATTAATTGCGTGGATGACGGATTGTATTCCTTAATACCATTCGTAGGGGTGTGTACGGACTTCCCCTAACTCTATGAGATCCTACTTCACTCCTATGTCGAGCCGGCTAAGAAGCTCCTAACATGGGATCACTAGAATTCACTCATGCATTAAATACAATCAAAATAACCTTAGTACACCTTGGTTCATGTTTCTTAAGACGTTCAAGCATGTTACCAACCGGAAGTCTGCCAGTTTTCTTAAGCCTAACATCGATAATCACCCATCCAATACAATTAATAACACATCATTCAATCAATAATCAATAGTTAGGTTTCATTAGATCTAAGCAAACACAAAGAAAATCTAGCCTAGCATATTAAACAAAAGACAAGAACAAGATAGAATCAAACAACACATAGACATATTGAATGATTAATTGATTACTTATCTTCAATGTAACATGAGGGATCCAAGGGTTTAAAACCCTTAAAAAAACTGCAAAAATCGTCTAGGGTTTCTCTCTAAAAAGTTCCACACGAATGACTAAAAATTATGCGAATATATATAGAAAAACAGATCTGACGGCGTCACGTTATGGGCTTGACGCCGTCACCTCGCCGTGGTTAGGGTTTCTTGATAGCCTTCTTGACGCCGTCCCTCTTTAATCTGTTCTGGCTTATCAAGGCTTGACGCCGTCAAGCATGGTCTTGACGCCGTCTGGGTACTGTTCCAGCAGAAATTTGACACTTTGTCGAATTCTTCACTTTT
This sequence comes from Artemisia annua, assembly GCA_014162995.1. Taxonomy (NCBI): domain Eukaryota; kingdom Viridiplantae; phylum Streptophyta; class Magnoliopsida; order Asterales; family Asteraceae; genus Artemisia; species Artemisia annua. The sequence goes on along the minus strand of LBNU01005577.1, from coordinate 1,502 downwards.
ATGCTCCGAAAATGTCCAAAATGCTTCCTCTCTCCAAAATACCTAAAATGTCAAAAGGAACGATTTAGGGCGATATTTGATCAAATAAATACGATTTCGGGCTTAAATGACCCCCGAAAAGCGGTACACTTTTCGCCTCATCAAATACCCTTACACTTGAGATTTGCTTGTCCTCAAGCAAATGCGCTTTTATTCTAATCAAAATACAAGTTAGGGGTCATTTAACACTAATATAAAAGTAATTACAACAAATAATTGTTCCCCTTCAATCATAATAAGCACGGAGATTACACACTAGCACCTCACAAGTAGTGTTTAGATACTCACATCTCTCAGGTGTCATAGAATTATATCTCATAAATGAAAATGGACAATATCTCTCACTACCTGTCATAGCAAATAGATTACCATAGGCTTGGGAAAGGATCAAAAACCTTCTCCACTAGGCGTAAGCACCTAAGATAAACTATCAAAGAGGTCTTTACAAAAGGGTTGTAATGAGGTGTAGGGATATGATAAACACGGTTTTGTTGGATAAGGAAGATTTTGC
>LBNU01005576.1:69025-87251 GCA_014162995.1 Artemisia annua | reverse complement strand
AAGAATGTGTTCATATAAGCCTAAATTATACATAATGGATTGCCTACTGTGGTAGTGGTTTGTTACATCAAAGGGCTATACCAAGCTTAATGGATTCATTAGTTGAGAATTCAAGTGATTCTCATCATAAGTGTTTGATAAAAATGCCTGAACGTGAATTTAACTCTGATACTTTTTTGTACATGTCTTGTGGAATTTCAAAATTTGATAATTAATTACATACACTTGTGTTATTTAATTTTGGTTATGGCTTCTTATTTAATTTTGCAATCACAAATGAATGATATTTCGATCTTAATGATCAAATTTGATGGAATGTTTGTGCAGGAAAGATTCATTTAAGATGTTCAAAAGTTGTTGTATGGCGTAGAAAGGGGCTTATATATACAACTATCTTAATACGAGTCATATACATATACACCTTTTATATGTGTATTGTTTTTTGTTATCTTTTATTCAAAACATCGTATGCGTAATAGATATTTACTTGCGTATACTTAATAGATATATACTTTCCCTGTCAAAATTAACCGTTCATGTTGTAATTCATTACTTAGAATGAATTGGTATATTAGATCAAGTTTACGGAGATGTCTTTAAGTAAAGCTAAATTTGCAAACTTAAAAAATAAAAAAGTAAATGATTAAGGGTAAAAATATTTAGCAAAAATTAAACTATAATTATTATGGTTTTGTTATGCTGCATGTTTCTTTTTCGAGCACAATTGTTTCGAACATGAGTACTAATTTGACTTTAATTTTTGCTTTCTACATGACTTTACCCATAAGTTTTATGGGTTTGTAAGGCTTTTACGTTATTTAGCATTGTTTATTATAAACTAATTTTAGTTAACTTATGATTTTTTACAATAATATAACTTCTTTTTATAGTATTTGATTATTTTCATTTCATAAATTTTATATGCCACCCGTGATTTATCACGGGTTTATAAGCTAGTTTTTAAATAAAACAAAGTTAATCATGATAATTATAAGAGAATTAAGAAATTATTAATGTAAACTAACATTTAAACATGATAATTTAAATTTATTAATTATGTTTAATAAATGCCATGATGACACAAGTTAGAAAAATCCATTAGATAAATATAAACGATACAAATAAAAACTTTGATGATTCCGCGACATGCAAAGGGTCAGCCTCCTTCTTATACACGTAACACATGTAGTAGTAATTGTTAAAAGAGTAAATAAAAATGTTTGAATAAGAAAAAACAATATAAAAGCCCTACTACTAGAGACTTCAAAATTCATCACCTAGGTGGCAGCAGCTTTATCATAGGGGTGTTTGCTTACTCTAGTTTTGGTTATTAATTCAGGTTTTGCGTGATGAGAATTTTCGAAACTGAATTAAACCGAATTTAATGTGGATCAAACTAACCAAATTCTGAATTGAAATTCGAATTGATTTTGTCTTTGAAAAAAAAAAAAAACCCAATTACAAAACTTGTTACTTGTTTTAGTTAAATCTATATACTTGCACTCCTAAGATGTATCAAAAGATACTAGCATGGTACTCGTGTTATGCTGTGTTAATAGCGAGGTCGGTGGTATCGAGGATGCAAAAAAAACAAGCTAATTTGGAAGAATTTTTTGAAATTCTGGGATGGTACTTTTTTTTTTTTTTTTTTTTTTTTTTTTTTTTTTTTTTTTNATGGTTGATTGGGCCTACGCGGCCATGAACATGAACTTGAGTTTAGCATCCGCACTCAGGTCATGCGCATACTAAACTTGGGGGGCTTGTAGACGTATAGTCCGGACTGGGCCAGACAATGGGCCAGGCCCGCGTAGACAGCGGCCCACTCTACATCTAACCCTAATCCATGCTTATAAATACATGGATGAGATCCCTTTATTCAGCAGATTACAACAGGTTACCCTAAACCTAATCACTCATATATGCTACAACGCATCTATACTAACTTGACCGTCGGAGGTGGATCCCGGGGCTACGGCCTCGGGTCCACTCCTAACGGGTTTTCGTTGTTGACAGGTCTAATAGGGCTCGAGAAGACGACTAACGGCCCAAGGAGAGTCGTTGAATCAGTCCGCGCCAGATTATGCATCAACATTTATCATAGGGGTGTTTGCTTACTCTAGTTTTGGTTATTAATTCAGGTTTTGCGTGATGAGAATTTTCGAAACTGAATTAAACCGAATTTAATGTGGATCAAACTAACCAAATTCTGAATTGAAATTCGAATTGATTTTGTCTTTGAAACAAAAAAAAAACCCAATTACAAAACTTGTTACTTGTTTTAGTTAAATCTATATACTTGCACTCCTAAGATGTATCAAAAGATACTAGCATGGTACTCGTGTTATGCTGTGTTAATAGCGAGGTCGGTGGTATCGAGGATGCAAAAAAAACAAGCTAATTTGGAAGAATTTTTTGAAATTTGGGATGGTACTTTTTTTTTTTTTTTTTTTTTTTTTTTTCCAATCTATTGGAGTAATCATACAAGCGGGTTTATATAAAAACATGTGATTGAGAATGTTTGGCTAAGTAATATCATAACTCAAAACAAATTGATTTAATTTTTGTTAAATAAAATTCAAATTCAAAGATAAAATATTCATAGTGTAATAACAAATCAATGAACTTTTATAAATTTAATATTTATATTTGAAACATTCTTTTTAAGGATAATTCCATATTTACCCAATCTAAATATTCTTTATATAATGCGAGTATAATCAAATTAAAACAATATAATATAATTGATCTTTTAAGTTCAAACTATCAGTTACTAAAATATTAATGTGTCGCTTTTAGGCGTTGTACAGTTACATGTAGAGTAGTAGTATTACTTAAGACTACTGGGCAAGGTGATGGTGGTTTCACCAATTGGCCCCACCTCACACATGATAGCCCTTACCCTATACAATTTGCTTCACCAAAAACACACAAACCAATGTAACAATTGGTGGTCTCATCACCAAATGAAAAAGAAAAAAAACGGGCCTCATTTATTATGTTTTATTTTGTGTGTGAGTGTGTGTGGGGTATTTAGTGAGGTATATTTGTAGAAAATAGGTATTTAATGAAAGGTGAAGTTAGAGGTGACCTTAACTACTAAATGGTAAAGTGAGTTGAAGGGAAGTGAGAGGAAAGAGAAAGCTAAAGTGGCACTGAGGTGTCAGGTGAAAAAACCCCCTCCATGCCTACCACCTTAATATTTGTATTCATTTGTAGCTTTCAATTGTTGTACGATTAACATCAATTACTGTACTTATTAAAATTTTAAGACAATGACATACATGCTTTATAAAAAAGTATGATAAGATATTTGTAGCAGGATTTAGCTCTAACGCACTTTCTATATATTTAACTATACTAAAAATATATATATATTGCATACAAAATTTGACTTTCGTTCAATTAAGGTTACGTTCTGTCGAAGTATAATAAAGATTATCACTTAATTTGGTTTGGTAAAATTGTGTTCGATTTTTATTTACGGTTCAAGACCAAATATCGAATACACATACCCCTAGGTAAGTAGGTAGCTAAACGTGCCTGTAGCTCTCTTCTCTACGTGACAATGGATCGACTTCCACAAAACCTAGCTACTCAGATGGTTTGATCTCACGCTAAAAGATCCGTGTAGAACCAATTTTTACAATAGAACCAATCAAGCAATTTTAGCCACTCATTTTTTTTTAATCAAAATAAAAAAATAAACTTTCACCGTTTTTATAAAAATTAAATATCTCGCAAACCGTAAATCGTTACGCGTAAAAAAAACACAATCTCGACGAGAATTAAATTATCTTTTTATAGACATGCATTGTTATATACTTTCAACGAACTTTCTTTTTCGACGATTTTTTTTTCCCAAAATTTCCGCACAGAAAAATCATATATGATTTTGTAAAAATCATATATGATTTGTAAAAATCATATGTGATTGGTTAAAATCAAATCATATGTGATTCTTACGAATCATATATGATTTGAATCATATATGATTCGTAAGAATCATATGTGATTTGTAAAAATCAAATCATATGTGATTTTTACGAATCGTATATGATTTTTCTGGGCGGAAATTTAAAAAAAAAAAAGTTCGTCGAAAAAAAAAAAGTCCGTCGAAAGTATATAACAATGCATATCTATAGAAAGATGATTTAATTCTCGTCGCGATGGTATTTTTTTTGGCTTGAATATTTATCGTTTGCAAAATATGTTGTTTTAAACAAAATGTGAAAAATAAAAATAGGTGACTATGATTGATTTATTGGTTATATAACAAATGTTAGTTTTATATTGATCTCATTNAAAAAGTCGAAGCCTACGTGAAGAAAAACAAGCGTGGCTAAATGCTAAGCACTCAATAGAAGCCACCTTCCTCATGGCCCACCGGAGATCCCTTTTTAAGATTTTCTTCAGACAACAGGTGTTTGTTATCACTTAACTTATATGTCATTCAAACGGGGTACTAGATGAGTCGAAATTATATGTCATTGGATTTCACTTTATTTGAGCATGGTTTGTGAGAGTATTAAGATTGTCAAGCATAATCAAGCTTTGATGAATGTTTACGTTCGCGCTACATAACTTTACTGATAGTTACTCGCTAACCGAAAACCTTAAGGTGTTATATTTGTCTACCGCTCTTATTATTATATTAATCTTGTACTTTATAATAATTTGATAACCGGAATTTCTTAAAAGAAAATGTTTGGGATTGGTTCCTAAACTATTTCCGAAAGCAACTGTCGAGAAGGTAGGAGGTCGTTGCCAATTTAATGTTGGGTGACGCACGAGCCAATCTCGTTCGGGATAAAACATAAGGATAGCTTGTGGATTAAGTTATTGCTCTCAAATTACAGATATAGTACAGTTTAATACACTAAAAAGGTGTTTCTTTTCAACTTAATTAGTGAGCATAAACATTTGTTTCTTCTTATCGGGGAGGTAAAAAAAAACTTATATCTCTTAATTAAGAAGCTTACTAGATATGTTTCCAAATCACTTAATTTAAGAAACCGCCACTAAGGTATGTTTAAGTGTTTGATGAGTTTATATAACATCCAAGAGCTTGAATGTATGCACTGCAAAACGTTTTGCTCTTATCCTCAAACGAAAATGCAATGTTCACTTACGGAGTATATTTTAGGTGAAGTTCTTGTGGCATAAACTTTGACATGCCTTTTATGTTATAGAGCAACGTCCACAATTGTTCCCGATGTGACATTTCATTGATAGATCATTCTTATGGTCATATGGACCATTTGCTCGATATCATTACTGCACCCTTCGTCTCGTTGTTCGGCAATTAGTTGGTGGGATGGCTGGCATTAATATTGTGAGGGACGGAATCATAAGTAAATATGACCGGGTGCACAAAAAATACTGAACACTAATAGTAGAAACATATTTCGAATGACCGGGTGCATTTAAGATAATTTTAAGAAAAATCGATATTTTTTTCAAAAATTAACACTACATTGAAAAAATTCATGGGGTGCCCGGGCACCCACGTGAAACCCATCGGCTCCGTCCCTGAATATTGTTGGATTTACTTTTTTTTACTTTTTTTTTTTTTTTTTTTTTTTTTTTTCTTTTAAGACCTACTGATAGTGTATACGTAAGAGTTTGTGTTTGTTTTTTTGTTTTTGTGTGTTTTGTGTGTTGTCTGTGTGGTTTTGTGTGTGTCTAGGGATAGAGACGATGAAGAAGATGTAGTTTGTGTTTATTTTTTAAAACTTATTTGTTTGTTTTATTTTCAGTTTTTGTCTTTAATTGTTTTTCACTCACATAATTAGTCTTTTGTTTGTTATATCGTATTTTTACATTCTTTATAACTCGTATTTTTAATACCCTCGTATTTTATTTTATGTATTGTATATTAATTTTAGTTTAATAAAATGCGTTTGTTTAAATAAAATAAAAGGGAAAAAATAAGCACCCACAAGTGGAACGAATAACATGTTATTGGGTTTTTTGCTGGAAAGGTATCTTAGTTGTTGGTGTATTATTGAGAGCATGATGAGGTTGCGTTGAAATTGCAGATGAATATGTAGCTCTCTTATGAAGAATTAACTGGTTGCATTGAATCAGTTTCCTATGAATTTTAAATCTTTATTTATGTTATGATACTTCCTTGAACTTTTTTTATATGTCATGCGTCAAGTTAGACTCTATAATTATAAAGGACAAAATGCATATCCAATTTAGACGATATGGCGAGACCCAAAAACTTACGACCACTCTAAGACAAAACATAGCTGTAAGTGTAATTTTGTGAATTGTTTGACTGAATAATAATACTAAGTTTGATACAATATATTGAGTACAATGAATATTTTAAAAACGGGCTTGAGCACAACTAAACTAATGTGTCGACTAATATTCTCTCGCAGTTTGAGCGGGAAGACACCAATATTAGTTGATAAATATGGACCAAGCCCGGTGTGGGGTTAGGATCCATTAGGGTTTGTAATCTATAAATATTGATCAATAATAAAGTTACACGTACGGGGTTTATAATGTCTAACATGATATCATGAGTAGTTGTGATCTTGAGACCTACTCGGTTATCAAATCGTCACACCTATACCACCCTGTCACACCTACCTATCTCCCAAACATCTCCAAACCCTAAAATTAATCTCCAACATCACAGCCTCCCAAAACACCTGATTCCGATGCGTAATTAACCACCAATTCTTTTATCACCAAAAGGTCAACAATTGTTGGCTAAAACAATTATTTTATCACCGATTTGTTAAAAACCAATCAAATTAGACACTTGATTTTTTATCTTTTTTTTTTCAGAGGTTATTATTGAAGGGTTATTATTAAATAGTTGTTGCCTTGTTGGTCACTTATACGTACTGTGGCAATTTCGTCCCATGGCATGGATATATAACGCGTCAAATACCGCTCCTTAGTGGGCCTTTTATGTAACAAACATGAAGCTGCTCAATGACATAGATATAGTTGTTTTATTGTCGAAGGATTTACGTGTATGTTTTTGTTTTAAAAAGAAGAAAAGAAGTTATAGTAGTTTTAGTGTTTATTTGTTAGTCGATTGTTCGTACGGCTTTGTTACCAGTCGACTGATATTGACCGTTGATACCTGTCCTAAAAGTATACCATTGGTACGGTTTTGTTACCAATTNCTTTGGTTTGTTATATCGTATTTTTACATTCTTTATAACTCGTATTTTTAATACCTTCGTATTTTATTTTATGTATTGTATATTAATTTTAGTTTAATAAAATGCGTTTGTTTAAATAAAATAAAAGGGAAAAAAATAGCACCCACAAGTGGAACGAATAACATGTTATTGGGTTTTTTGCTGGAAAGGTATCTTAGTTGTTGGTGTATTATTGAGAGCCTGATGAGGTGGCGTTGAAATTGCAGATGAATATGTAGCTCTCTTATGAAGAATTAACTGGTTGCATTGAATCAGTTTCCTATGAATTTTAAATCTTTATTTATTATGTTATGATACTTCCTTGAACTTTTTTTATATGTCATGCGTCAAGTTACTCTATAATTATAAAGGACAAAATGCATATCCAATTTAGACGATATGGCGAGACCCAAAAACTTACGACCACTCTAAGATATCGTCCCAAAAACTTACGACCACTCTAAGACAAAACATAGCTGTAAGCGTAATTTTGTGAATTAATACTAAGTTTGATACAATATATTGAGTACAATGAATATTTTAAAAACGGGCTTGAGCACAACTAAACTAATGTGTCGACTAACATTCTCTCGCAGTTTGAGCGGGAAGACACCAATATTAGATGATAAATATGGACCAAGCCCGGTGTGGGGTTAGGATCCATTAGGGTTTGTAATCTATAAATATCGATCAATAATAAAGTTACACCTACGAAGTGGGGTTTATAATGTCTAACATGATATCATGAGTAGTTGTGATTTTGAGACCTACTCGATTATCAAATCGTCACACCTATACCACCCTGTCACACCTACCTGTCTCCCAAACATCTCCAAACCCTAAAATTAATCTCCAACATCACAGCCTCCCAAAACACCTGATTCCGATGCGTAATTAACCACCAATTCTTTTATCACCAAAAGGTCAACAATTGTTGGCTAAAACAATTCTTTTATCACCGATTTGTTAAAAACCAATCAAATTAGACACTTGATTTTTTATCACCAGAGGTTATTATTGAAGGGTTATTATTAAATAGTTGTTGCCTTGTTGGTCACTTATACGTACTGTTGCAATTTCGTCCCATGGCATGGATATATAACGCGTCAAATAACGCTCCTTAGTGGGCCTTTTATGTAACAAACATGAAGCTGCTCAGTGACGTAGATATAGTTGTTTTATTGTCGAAGGATTTACGTGTATGTTTTTGTTTTAAAAAGAAGAAAAGAAGTTATAGTAGTTTTATTGTTTATTTGTTAGTCGATTATTCGTGCGGCTTTGTTACCAGTCGACTGATATTGACCGTTGGTACCTGTCCCAAAAGTATACCGTTGGTACGGTTTTGTTACCAATTGACTTACCGACCGTTGGTAGCAGTCAACTAAAGTCGACCGTTTGTACGGTTTTATTACGAGTCGATTAAAGTTATGCTTTTATTACGTTAATGTTTTATTTTTATTAAGTTAATGTTTTGTTGTTTTTTTTTTGCCTTTTTTTCTTTTCTAGTTTACTACTCTAGTTCGAGCTTTCGTGATTTTGCCGCTCGGAATGCGGGGGAGTATTAGATGATAAATATGGCCCAAGCCCGATAGGGTTAGGGTCTATTAGGGTTCTTCTCATATGTACTATAAATAGTTTATGATTAATAAAGTTTAGCCTAGGGGTTTACAATGTCTAACATGGTATCGGAGCAGGTTTGATCCTAAGACCTAGGTGGCTATGTTGAGCTGCCTCCACTAGGCCGCCCCGTCAAACCCTAATCATAGAAAACAAGTCGTCACTTCTGTTTCATTTTGTTTTCTGTTGATGTATCTTAGGTTTAAACATTATCGTTGGTCCTTAATTTTAAAAAGTGGCTATTATTAAAGAATGGATATTTTACATTTTCTTCCTGAGGGGTATCGGTTTAGATCAACGGATGAAGAACTGATTAATTATTCTTTACGGTTGAAGATTAATGGACATCATGATGAGGTTACATGTATTCGTGAGATTGTGTTTGTAAGAATGAGCCTTAGGATTTACTTGGTATATATCACCTTTTTTATGATGAATCGATTGTAGCTGGGTACTGGAAAGCTACGGAAAGATAGGACGATCAAGACTAGTAGAAGATGTTGTGGTGGATTTTGTTTTGTTTTTAGTTATCAAGTTTACTTTTCTTTTCACATAATAAAAAAAGAAAAAAAATATATATATAGTTGTTTTATTATTTATCTGTTAGTCGATTGTTCGTACGGCTTTGTTACTAGTCGACTAAAGTTAACCGTTGTACCAGTCCCTAAAATCAACCGTTGTTACGGTTTTGCTGCTAGTCGACATAGCCGACCGATGGTACCAGTCGACTAAAGTCGACCGTTGGTACGGTTTTGCTAAGAGTCGACTAAAGTTATGATTTTATTACTTTAATGTTTGTTTTTCTTTTCTTTTCTAGTTTACTACTCTAGTCCGAGCTTTTGCGATTTCGCCGCTCGGACTACGGGAGTGTATGAGATGATAAATATGGCCTAAGCCGGGTGTGAGGTTAGGGTCCATTAGGGCTTGTAATCTATCGATTAATAATAAAGTTACACCTACGAGGTTTACAATGTCTAACATGGTATCGGAGCGGGTCTGATCATCAGACCTAGGTGGCTAAGTTGAGCCGCCTCCCCCTGAGCTACCCCGTCAAACGCTAATCACAAAAACATAACTTTCAAAAAAACACATCATTCCAAGGTTTTGTTACCAGCCGACTTAGTTGACCGTTGGTAACAGTCGATTAAAGTCGACCGTTAGTACTGTTTTGTTACGAGTCAAATAAAATTATGTTTTTATTATGTTAATCTTTATTTTCTTTTAGTGTTATACTTTATTGATCGATATTTATAATACAGAAAAACCCTAATGGACCCTAACCCCACACCGAGCTTAGGCCATATTTATCATCTAATAACCAAACCCTCAAGCTGGTACGAAACTTTTCAAACAAAGCTGAAGGTAATCTCTTAGTGAAGATGTCAGTAGACTCATATTAAGATGGAACATGAAAAACGTGAAAACTGGCCAGCAACAACAACATCACAAACAAAATAAATATCTATCAGCAACAAACTAATGTGTCGACCAACAGTAAGAAAGTGAAAATTCAATCCATCACAAATTTCTCGATCTCCAAACCCGCCAAACACAATATGCACATACAAAAACTGAAAAAATCAACTTTGGATTGTTTTAAGACCATGACACGTCTATAAAGCCAATGATATAATATACATATCCGAAACAGTAATTAGCATATATCCGTATCATTATCAACCCAAAAACATATTTAAGTTATAGAATCTGGCTGTCGAGTCTGATCAACACAACGGTCTAGCAACCATTTTAGCGTGTGAGACAGCTAAGTTTGATTCAAAACTTGAATCCAAATAAAAAAACATCAGAATCAAGCTGCTTGTTATACTAGATGTCAATATACTAAACTCTTAATGAAAAACAATCATCTGTGGAACATGCCATGACTCTCACAATCATATGTTATTTGAATGGTCATTTGTCCCTAAAAGAGATAAAGGGGTGTTTGGTTGAATTGAACAAGGCACTGGATTCATTGCAAACTAAAGTGGACAACCAAACACCCCTGCAACTAAATCAAATGGCAATAACAAAACCAAACACCCCTGCAACTAAATCAAATGGCAATAACAAAACTACTATCCTACTTTGCATCATCAACTTGAGATTCATATATTACTATTATCCTACTTTGCATCAGAAAAGATTATTTGAGCTATTCAGACATTACTACTATTCGATCTACTTTGCATCATCAACATGCAGATAAAGCTACTTTGCATCATAGTGAAAAAACAGAACAAATCCAACTAGCCATCATCCACACTGCAAAAATGCCCCATGGGCATACTACAAACATTCAATTTCTGTAAAAACACTAAACAGTAAACACATAATCCGAAACCATTAAAACTTACTAGGTACATCCTCAGCCATTTCGTCGCATGATTTTTTCCTCACAAATTCAAGTATTTCCTCTTGTAATTCTTCGCTTATATTCTCATAACCACCATATTTTGTTTCAACTTCTTCACCATATTTAGCTACTTCATCAATGATTTCATCTGTGAGTACAACTTTAGACCAATCTTTTACCGACGAATGATCATCCCCTGTAACACACAGCCTTTCCCTTATCAGCCATTTCTCTGCTAGTGATTGGGTTGGTTTGAATGTGTGTAGCACTGTAGAATGGAAATTAGGGTTGCGTTAATTCGGGAAATAAGGTTGGTTGAGTTTTAAATCGAGTTTTAAATTGCTGGTATAGAACATGGGTTTTAATTCGGGTATAAAACCTAAAAACTAACACGCCAAAAAATCACACAAGTTACCTAAAGTTGTAACAAACATCGTCCCTGTGGTTTCGCAGCGAAAATTGGCCATTTTGATCATCTCCTATAAACACAGCCTTTCCCTTATCAGCCATTTCTTTGTTAGTGATTAGGTTGGTTTGAAGGTGTGTAGCACTGTATCGAATGGAAATTAGGGTTGGGTTGGTTTGGTTTGGTATAATTGGGGGAAATGAGGTTGGTTGAGTTTCAAATTGCGGTATAGAATGTCGGTTTTAATTCGGGTATAAAACCTGACAACTAATGCGCTAAAAATCACATAAGTTACCTAAACCTGTAGCAAAATCGTCCATGTGGCTTCGCAGAAAAAAATGACCATTATAACCCCACGTGACGCTCACGTGACCAAGGTTAACGGTGCAAACTAACGCCTGTCCAGTCAAAGGATGGGTCAATGCAAAATGGACAACCACAAAGACGATTTGTGTAATTATTGAGAGTTAAGGACGAAACATGCAACTTTGGCCTAACCATAAGGATGATTTATGTAATTAACTTTAAATTTTATGTCAAATAAATAAATGTCTTGTTAACTTAGTCAACTAATATGTCAAAATAAATATACGTAATCTTAACTTGTTTATCTATTTAATGGAATGTACATTTTAATTCATTTTTATTTCTTTAAACTTGTTAAAGAAATTGAGCACCCGATAATTTAAAATCTTAGTTCTGCCTTTGCATAGACATTTATTTACTTTATGAACAATTGCATATATAATATGACTCATGAAATATCATATAAGATGAAAGTAACTTAATTAAAGAGAAACATTGATTCCGCTACTTTCGCTTGTCAATCATCCAAACACTTTCAAAAATGAGGATTGATCTGTAAGCATGTTTTTATTGGTACAGGCTACTTTATTCATAACATAGTTATACAATGTTTACGGTTTGTTTTATATGATTGTACAACTGATTGTGCAAATCAAAATAAAAAGTCTGCAAATAACCTCTATTCATAATTGACCCACTTTTGAACAATATGTTCTGTAGAATGACGTATGAAATTAATAGAAGACAAAAATACACCGTTGGTCCCTAAACTTTCCACAAAGCATATAGTTGAAAATGTGTTTGGTCTATTATACCCTTGATGCTATGCCTAAAAATGGGCGTTGACCTTAGATTTTTGGGTCAAGGGACGCAATCGGACTCAAAATCCTAAGGTTTGGACGCATGGCGACGATTTTTGAAAGTTAGGGGGCATAGCCGATGATTTTGGACAAGTTTAGGGACCAACGGTGTATTTTAGTCTTAATAAAATGAATGAAAATATTAGTAGGATTTACATAGCATTATCCGAATTTACCTTTTTTCTTCCCAAAAGGGCAGAAAAGATGACTCTTGGTCCTTAGAGAAACAAGCAAACGTAAGCCCGGCTGCTAATGATATACATGCGTCTTCCAAATGACCACAAGACATACCAAACTAAAAATTCCAAAACATAAAAATAAGGTTCAAATGACGTTGTCCCACTTTCAACCTCAATCATATAATCAAATGAACCTTTTTTTTTTTTTTCTTCCAAATAATGTTTCAGCATCAAGCTCAGTTTTCTTCTAGAAACTTTCCTTTCTCGCTTTTGATTATTTAACATATGTTGGCTGCTTGACTGATTGAGTTTTCTTGTGTGAATGATAACTAATCACATAACAAATTCAATATATCGATATATAAAATGGGTTTTTAAGCGTTCAACGTTTCAAATAGGATTATTTTAAAGATATATGTGAAACAATTCCCCGTATTTAGTAAACAAGCTGAGCACCCGTGTATAGTGATGAAGGTTTATAACGGTAATAGTTATAGTTCCGAATTTATGGTTTAGTATCTTGTGTAACGTTTATCCATATAGCGAAAACAAATCAAAATTCTGTTAGCATTAAAAGTTGTAAAGCATTAAAAACAATTATTAGCTTTAAAACAATGTTGAGAAAAAAGTTGTAAGGGTATCCACTATGGTAAACCTTTTTAAATGTTTATAATTATATGATGACATTAATTTATAAACATTTTTGTTTTATAAACCTATTCCCACTATGTATAAATCTTTTCAAGTTTTATAAACAACTCATATAATTCAAGTGCATTAAATTATGAAAAGGTTCAATATCCTAGTCCCTATACCTCTTCATGCCACATAAGCTTGAAATGGATGTTCACTATGGTTTACAAGTTTTTAGACCTCTTCATAATTTTATAAACCTTTTCATAAACCACCATAGTGGATGCCCTAAAGCATTAAAAATAAACTAATTTTAGAAAGTTAAAATCATTCGTTAGTTAATTATGAAATGTTATTATGGTAAAACAACATTTCTCATTTTGAAATTTTGTAAACAAAATGTCTGGCACTTGTATAACATTTTGTTTAGAAAGTTAAAATCATTCGTTAGTTAATAAAAGTTTGAGGATTTGAGGATTAAACATAATGTTTTGAAACTTGGTTCGACTCAGGTGGTTCAAATAGTTGAACCGTTCCGGTCAATATAAACCGGGTCATCCGACGGGTTGGGTAAAAAAACGGGTCAAACTAAACCGGGTTAACCCTCCGGGTTTGAAGCGTCTCCGGTCAATTTGGTTTTCGATTTATCTTAATAGTTTTCTTTTGAAACATATGTGTATTAATAGTTGAAATTGTTCATAATTATTTCAACATTTTCTTTCTAATTTTTTTAACATTTCACTTTCTTTATTTTTTACTTTTCATTTTGACTATTTTTATTTTACAGATAGTGTAGATATAAAAACAAAATGATTGGTTTCGGTTGGAATGTATGGATGTTGTTTCGTGAATTAAATTTGTCAGCACTTCTGGCTGCTTTCATTAAAATATTAAAATACCGACAATTGCATAAAATATAAGAAAACAGACGATTTTGCGTCAGCTCTTTAATAAATTTTCTAAACAACTGTGTAGAACCATATCTTGAATGATGTTAACCCTGTGGATATTATGTTTTATTAATGAGGTGTTTATAAATTATAAATATGATAAACCCTAAATCTTAAAGAACCGAAGCCCACAAATGGGCTCGAGCCTACTAGCATAATCTTTAGTCTAATATTCCCCCGCAATCCAAGCAGCGAAATCGCGAAAGCTCGGATTAAATTAAAAAGCTAAAAACATTAAAGCCAGAATAAATTGTTGATGAAGACATCTGACAACAAGCAGAGACTTATCTTCAAACAACAACAAGCATAAACATCCAAAAAAAAGAAAAAAAGCATAATCTATAGCCTACTAGAGGGAGGGTGAATACGGTCTTTTCGACTAACTTGAAGTTTAATAACTTTTAGTCTAAAAGATCAACAAGTGGTTATACAACAATTACAATCACAACCACGGTATATAAAGCGAGTAAAGAGACCACAATATATATTGGTTAAGAATGGGGGCTTTATACCATCTGTACGTCTAGTTGCGAATCCACAACACCGATACTATTACTAAGTATAATCCTTATGGTGGATTACAAACCTTTACAAATTCACTCCTTCATTATGCACAAAGATCAGCGCTCATAAAGAAGAGCGACTCCCAACGGTATTCCGCCCTCGGAAACCGCCCACAAGAATCTCGCGGTTCGAATTAACCTACAAGACCACAAAGACTTCCTCACCGGAAGTATCAAATCCCAAACTAAATCTTCCTCGAACTAGGCTTGATCACAAAGATACAAGACTTTATAACCTTACAACCAAATTGAATGAATAATAGTTATTTACTCAAATCAAGGTCTAACTTAACTTAGAGACTCGATTCTGATAGAAATGGTATAGAGAAGAGGACCCTCGTCACAATTCACAAGAGTAGATTAGGTTCTTGTAAATCTCTCTTGCGAAAGATAAGTGATCTTTCAATTAGGGATAGAAGAGAACTTTAGATCACAATTATGAAGTATTAGACTTAGAGGGTTGAGAGAAAAGAAACTAGAGAAAGAATGTATTGGCAAGAGAGTGTGAGAAACTAGAAGGGGGGTTGAATAGATTACCGACTCGTTTTGTTTAGTAATAAAAATTACTCTTGAAAAACATAGATTCAATTGTAGATGAAATTAAGCAACACCAATATGAACACAACACAATACTAACACTAATAAGTAATAAGTAAGTAAAGAGAAGAGATGGAAAGATCAAACCAAGACACCGAGATTTATAGTGGTTCGGTCACGAAGCTCTTCTTCGCCCTATTCCACTCCCCGATTATC
Source organism: Artemisia annua (assembly GCA_014162995.1). Lineage (NCBI taxonomy): Eukaryota > Viridiplantae > Streptophyta > Magnoliopsida > Asterales > Asteraceae > Artemisia > Artemisia annua. The sequence continues at coordinate 71,459 of LBNU01005576.1, read as the reverse complement.
CGACTCGAGAGTTCTAGCACTATATCAACAAGACTCCCTTCAGGCGAGATAACCGTACAACGTCGCTTACGTTATTTTTCGACACTAAGCTAAATGTCGAGTACTAATCTTAGCTAGTACCAATCTACCACGATCCACACGATCCTAACTTATCACACGATCTACACGATCCTCACACAATATACACGACCCNCTCCCTTCAGGCGGAGAAAACCGTACAACGTCGCTTACGTTATTTTCCGACACTAAGCTAAATGTCGAGTACTAATCTTAGCTAGTACCAATCTACCACGATCCACACGATCCTAACTTATCACACGATCTACACGATCCTCACACAATATACACGACCCTCACAAGATATACACGATCCTCACAAGATCCACACGATCCTCACAAGATCCACACAATCCTCACAATCTACTCTTGATCCACTTGATCAAGACTTAATCACTCAACACTCAAGAGATCCTCAAGATCTCAACAAGATCACAATGATCAACACAATAACTAAGAAATACTAAAACACTTGATGTATGTCAAGATACAATCAAGTAGACAACTAGTAATGCAAGTGCACTACTCTATGACACCAACACTGTGACAAATGGTATTTTTCATAAATTAATTTTATAATAAATTTCTATTTATTATACTTACTTTGAACGTTATATGCATTTTTGCACACTTCTGCATGTTTCTGCACATTTCTGCTTATTTTCGGGAGCTGTCCTGCACACTGTAGCTTACAGTCAATACTGAAAAAGTTTATTTTTGTCAGTAAATACAAATTAATCCATTTCGGATAGTTACTGACAAGTTTCGTAATTTACCGAGAGCTTTCTCACAATTTTCTGAAAAACAACGTCGCACGCGAACCGACACCACAGTAACTATGGTAAAGGTCAAGTAAATATATTTTTGAGTCAGTAAACTCATTTTATTACATTTCTGACAAAATCGTGGCTAAAAACTTTATTTTACGTATATGTGTCCAAAAACGTCAAACCGGGACGTAACAGTTGCATTTAAGCCTAAACCGACACACGATATACCAACGGGGAGTAAAATTATATTTTCCCACCTCCCTTGGATCCCCTAAACCGGCCATATACATACTCCCCCACCACCTTATTAACCCCTAAACACTATATTATCCCCAAAACATCCTTATATCCAAATCTATTATCCAACCTAACTCTTTAACTAGTTATTTCACTTCACCCTCATCCCATATTTCTTTCTTCTCTTCTTCTTTTGGCCGAGCACAAAAACACACACACACACACACACACAATTCTNCTTCATTATGCACAAAGATCAGCGCTCATAAAGAAGAGCTACTCCCAACGGTATTCCGCTCTCGGAAACCGCCCACAAGAATCTCGCGGTTCGAATTAACCTACAAGACCACAAAGACTTCCTCACCGGAAGTATCAAATCCCAAACTAAATCTTCCTCGAACTAGGCTTGATCACAAAGATACAAGACTTTATAAGCTTACAACCAAATTGAATGAATAATAGTTATTTACTCAAATCAAGGTCTAACTTAACTTAGAGACTCGAATCTGATAGAAATGGTATAGAGAAGAGGACCCTCGTCACAATTCACAAGAGTAGATTAGGTTCTTGTAAATCTCTCTTGCGAAAGATAAGTGATCTTTCAATTAGGGATAGAAGAGAGCTTTAGATCACAATTATGAAGTATTAGACTTAGAGGGTTGAGAGAAAAGAAACTAGAGAAAGAATGTATTGGCAAGAGAGTGTGAGAAACTAGAAGGGGGATTGAATAGTTTACCGACTCGTTTTGTTTAGTAATAAAAATTACTCTTGAAAAACATAGATTCAATTGTAGATGAAATTAAGCAACACCAATATGAACACAACACAATACTAACACTAATAAGTAATAAGTAAGTAAAGAGAAGAGATGGAAAGATCAAACCAAGACAACGAGATTTATAGTGGTTCGGTCACGAAGCTCTTCTTCGCCCTATTCCACTCCCCGAGTATCCGACTCGAGAGTTCTAGCACTATATCAACAAGACTCCCTTCAGGCGAGAAAACCGTACAACGTCGCTTACGTTATTTTCCGACACTAAGCTAAATGTCTAGTACTAATCTTAGCTAGTACCAATCTACCACGATCCACACGATCCTAACTTATCACACGATCTACACGATCCTCACACAATATACACGATCCTCACAAGATATACACGATCCTCACATGATCCACACGATCCTCACAATCTACTCTTGATCCACTTGATCAAGACTTAATCACTCAACACTCAAGAGATCCTCAAGATCTCAACAAGATCACAATGATCAACACAATAACTAAGAAATACTAAAACACTTGATGTATGTCAAGATACAATCAAGTAGACAACTAGTAATGCAAGTGCACTACTCTATGACACCAACAC
>LBNU01005576.1:35039-59396 GCA_014162995.1 Artemisia annua | reverse complement strand
TGTAAAATGTATTTTTGAAAAGAAAGTTTTGTCAAGCTAAAAATGTGAAGTTCAAAACACAAATTCACTTCTTTGATCATTTGTCAAGTTGTAAATTTGTTTGTTCATACCTAGAATGATTAACCTAGAAGTCGGATATATCGACTAAAAACTTGTGTACGTTAATTTTGACGTAAGATGTTTTCACATTTTGTTATCATCAAAACATAGAGATATCGAAGGATGGGAATAACGTTTATAGACATTATTTGCATCAACAGAGAGATTTAAGATCATTTGAGGACCAAACTTTTTTTACATACCAATGGACTAATTTCCACCATCCATCTTTATTTGATCTAATGGATGAGATTAATCCAAACAATTTAAAAAACTCACTTTCATTCTTTTTTTCAAATATTAATATCTTTCAAACCGTTAATCGTTAAGCGGAAAAAAATATACCGTTACGACGAGCATTTAATTATCTTTCTATAGATAGGCACTTCGATATATACTTTCGACAAAATTATTTTTTTCGTATTTTTCACTTTTTTTTCGTTACTGAAATTTGCATGAAAAAATCATATGTGATTTAACACTAATATCACATATGATATTATATATCATATGTGATTTAACACTAATATCACATGTGATATTACATATCATATGTGATTTAACACTAATATCACATATGATTATTTATGCAAATTTTAATAATGAAAACAAAAATAAAAAAACGTGAAAAAAGGGATTTTTTTTTTTTTTTTTTTTTTTTTTTTTGTCGAAAGTATATATCAAAGTGCCTGTCTATAGAAAGATAATTAAATACTCGTCGCGATGGTGTAATTATTTTCGTTTAACGATTAACGGTTCAAGAGATATTTAAATTATAAAAAATAGGTGAAATATTAAAATGTTTTTAATCTCAACCATTGATTTCATTTTAAATGGATGGTAGGGATGAGTCCCTTGATATGTAAGATATATTTGATATGTAAAATAACTCTCATCTGGCAAGAGATAAGTAACAAGTGACAAGAGTTGGGTATAAATATGCATAACCTAAAAATACCTTACAATGACTGGTGCCCTAAAGAGGCGATGGCGCGTCACCTAGCGCGTTGGGTCACTCCCAGGGATTTTTCGGGTTTTGTTTATTTTATACCCTACTCTTGTTAAACCCTCAATTGAACTTTACCTTTAACCTTTCCAATAATATACCAACACTTATACTAGGGTAAGGCCAACCAACTCATTTAGCCAAGGATTGTGTATTTAAAACATTTGGTGAAATGAAAACTAGATAGTTATGGGTTTAGTCTAATTTCAAAGAGAAAGAGAAGAACCATTAGACAATAGGCATTGGATGTTGGGTAATAACCTTTGAGTGTTCTTCAAAGGTTGGTTATTACACAGTGGATAAAACTTTGTATCTTATATTTGAAATTCAAATTTCAAATTCAAAAACTAGTTGTTACAAAGATGTAATGGATGTAAGTGTGTAAGAGATTGTGTCAGAGAGTGTGTGAGGGTAGCTAGTTGGCAAAGCTTGGAGAGGAAAGAATTGAGTGTGTGTATGAGTGTCGTCATTTGAATTTCAAATTCAAATTTATGAGAGGAAGATAAGTGTGTGTAACTTTGTGTGTGTGTGTGTGTGTGTGTGTATTACATAGATGTGACATAGAATGAGTTGTCAATCTTTGGCTTGGAAAGGAAAGAGTTGAAGTGTGTAAGTGGTAATTTGAAATTCTAATTAAAGCTAGTTGTTAGTTGTGAGAAGAATGTGTGTTGGAGAAGCTAAGCCTATGACACATTGTAAGATTGTGTAAGAGAATGAGTTGGCAATAAAGGTGTAGAGGTAACTTGGAGAAGGCAGAGATGGGGAAGGGTTTATCCAAATTCAAATTTGAATTTTGAGAGTGTGTAAGGAGAGAGAGAGAGAGAGAGAGAGAGAGAGAGAGAGAGAGACTTTTTGTAAAATTGGGAGGACTTTGTTTTGGGCACCTCTGTAAGTCTAAATCGAAAAGTAAACTTCTCAAATATCATATACGAACCTTAATTGAAAGAAACACCTTAGTCAGGTAAGAGGAAAGCCGACTTTAAAAAACCGAGACGCACCAAATTCAGTCATTGGCGCGTTGGGGAGGTGTGACTCGCGCCAACCAGCGTGCTAGGCCCAGACTTAGAAGATTTTCGGTTTTTTGCTATCTCTTGTGATTTTAAATGTCCCCAATGTATGTTTGTCATCACTAAAACATTATAAAGACCTCGGTCATTATTGCACCAACAAACTGAAGTCGTCACAAACAAATACTGTAACTAATACAAAATACATGTCAGCTTTACATATCAAAATTATAATAACTTTTTTATCCTGCGTTTGTAAAAATTTGATATTGAAGGGCAATATGATTACAACAACAATAGGCAAAGGCGCAAAGCTTATGAAGCTGTTGCAGAAATTACAAACTCATAATTACCAAGCTCGCTTTCCTTATATTCACACATATGTTACACTTTCAAAAAATATGGAACTAGCTGATGACTGCGCACAATCGAAGGCTGACGGGATTTGCATCGGTTTATGTCATTAGAGTCCTTCAGCTTTAAGCACAGATGCATGATGTCATTGTTTCCCATCATCAAGAATCACTCTTGGATGTTTTCCTTCTTCATCAAATCATTCAGTTTCATTTCCAACTATGAAAAGCAAAAACATGATATTAGAACTACAGTAGATGTTTAGATCATGTAGAGATACTCATTTGAAGATACACGAGATCAGCTTTAGTATTTTCTTCTAATTGATGGAAATCGGAAGGATAACATTCAGAAAACTATTAGACTACACATTAGCGTCTTAAAATAAAAAAACAAACTGNACTGTGTAAAAGAATACTCCCTCCGTCCCAAAATTATTGTCCCCTATTGACGTTTTCGTTCTTCACTTTTCAACTTTGACCTTAAGTATTTTTGTTTATATTATATAATACTTGATAAAAAATACATGAATGAATTGAGTTTTAAATATATTTTCATTCGGTATAATTTATATCAAAAATTGTATAGCACAAGCAAATATATTTATAGTCAAAGTTGTGAAAGAAAGACCGAAAAAGTCAATAGGGGACAATAAATTTGGACGGAGGGAGTATTTGTGTGTGAGATTTAAATTAAATCTAAGGATGTATAAACTTTCATGAACTTAAAATCAAGTATTCAAACTTAGTAATCCTTAGTTAACCCATAATTAATCATTCACTAATCATCTTTGATGCAAGTAAGAAGAGTGTTTTGCATTAAGGTAAATCAACATCTCATAAATGAGAGAATTGCGTTTACGCAAAGTGGCCTCGGCTTAATTGACCAATAAATGAGTAAACCCGTTACGTTATTAGTAAAGATGAACGTAAGGATTATGGTCACTTGAATACTTTCGTTTGAGGTTCTAGTGAAAGTATAAACGCCCTAGGTTTGAGGAAAAACAATTTTCGTTTGCTAGAGGCTTTCATAAAATGTTTAGGAGTTAGACTTTTTGTAAAATTGGGAGGACTTTGTTTTGGGCACCTCTGTAAGTCTAAATCGAAAAGTAAACTTCTCAAATATCATATACGAACCTTGATTGAAAGAAACACCTTAGTCAGGTAAGAGGAAAGCCGACTTTAAAAAACCGAGACGCACCAAATTCAGTCATTGGCGCGTTGGGGAGGTGTGACTCGCGCCAACAAGCGTGCTAGGCCCAGACTTAGAAGATTTTCAGTTTTTTGCTATCTCTTGTGATTTTAAATGTCCCCTATGTATGTTTGTCATCACTAAAACATTATAAAGACCTCGGTCATTATTGCACCAACAAACTGAAGTCGTCACAAACAAATACTGTAACTAATACAAAACACATGTCAGCTTTACATATCAAAATTATAATAACTTTTTTATCCTGCGTTTGTAAAAATTTGATATTGAAGGGCAATATGATTACAACAATAGGCAAAGGCGCAAAGCTTATGAAGCTGTTGCAGAAATTACAAACTCATAATTACCAAGCTCGCTTTCCTTATATTCACACATATGTTACACTTTCAAAAAATATGGAACTAGCTGATGACTGCGCACAATCGAAGGCTGACGGGATTTGCATCGGTTTATGTCATTAGAGTCCTTCAACTTTAAGCACAGATGCATGATGTCATTGTTTCCCATCATCAAGAATCACTCTTGGATGTTTTCCTTCTTCATCAAATCATTCAGTTTCATTTCCAACTATGAAAAGCAAAAACATGATATTAGAACTACAGTAGATGTTTAGATCATGTAGAGATACTCATTTGAAGATACACGAGATCAGCTTTAGTATTTTCTTCTAATTGATGGAAATCGGAAGGATAACATTCAGAAAATTATTAGACTACACATTAGCGTCTTAAAATAAAAAAACAAACTCACATTCACAAAGTTATTAGATTGCATGTTAACGTCTAAAAATCTGAACAATAAAAAAACAAACTGACATTCACAAAGTTATTAGATTGCATGTTAACGTCTAAAAATCTAAACCAAACTTAGTTTTTAATACCCGCGACAGAGGAAGAAGAATATAAGAAGGAATAACAACTTGTTTTTATTCGATAGTTTGGACATTAGATGAAAATGGATGAACGTCATAAAAGTAAAAGCAAGATAAGATTTCAGCTTGAGCATCTGCTCATTTTATAAATTTAGCTTCACGGATCATATAAGGTATGCCTTTGGCCTACTGCTATGTGAGTGCCCCCTTCAACAAAGACGTTGTTGGTTCAAATCTCGGTGGAGACATTTATGAGATAAGTGGTAATGTGGTATAGGTGTGTGAAAATTGCAGTTGAAAATATTCCAATAAGTATATACAAAATATGTATGTTGTTGGTTTGGTCTTCCAAAACCTACTTTAAAGTATATAATTTTTTGTCAGAATAAAACAGGGACCATAAGCTAATTTTTGTATAGAACACAGCAGAAAACAGAGAGTCTACAAACCCAACGGCCCTACCAGATCCTTTCAGGGCCTTAACAGTGAGGGAGTATCTATTCATGCCGAAATATAGCTTAATATCCATATAAGATGGAGGTACCTGAGAATTTCTCATCTTCTGTCGATGCAATTGTTCAGCCAGAATGCTATTTCTGAAAAGTTAATAGTAATCCTTAGGTAAATGCGTCCATGCAGTTATGCCATAGAAGATGAAGCTAGATAGAACTAAATTGGCTTACATACCTTTGTTGTAACTGGATCACCTGCGACTGCAGTTCTCTCTCCCTTGGAGAAGTAAGCGGAACCTGCAAGGGATTTATCATTATATTTATTAAATTGGCAATTCCAAACCATTTCTGTATAAAGGGGTTGATCTGCGTTACACTTGTGTTGGGCCAAATTAAAAAAAATTATTTACAAAGGAAATGGGTCAAATGGGTTTACCCGAATAAAGTCAACAAAATGTACTTTATTTATAACATTCGACGATCAAAACTGCTTTTATGCAACATATTAGGTTTGATATTAATATGATATGGTCTTCGTAATAACACTAATTATTTCTAATATTTTTCACAAGAACTAGACAAGGAGAGTTTTGGGTTAACCAAACTTAACAGCTTCCATTCCACCCGTGCCAAAAATTACCAATTACCTCAACCACTCATTTAAGCAACTCTATAATAAGTCAAGGGATAATAGGGATGACATAGGGTAGCAACTAGCATCTAATGACCATCAATAAATTTACTTTTTTGCTGAAGTAAACAATGTCACAGGCATAAATTACATCAATGACATGTGGGCATGTGGTCATACATATCAATAAATACGATGTAAATTAATGTGGGCCAAAACAATGTCATAAAGATGAGTGACTGTTTACCATAGTCGGAATATTACATAATGAATGTGGTTTTATTAATAGACAAGGGTCCTATTACCTGTGGCAATCCATTGGTTCCTGCTTCCCCGTTTTCCATGGAATTGCCTGCATACAGAGATAAAATTTAGGTTCATATATCATTGCACGCACCATATAAACTGATGAGGGAAACCGAAATACCAGACATCTGCTCCACAAGCTTGATTAATCTAAATAACTCTTCCTGAACAGAGACAAGTAGCAAATTTGTTATCAATCAAATGGATAACAGGAAAGGTAGATGGATTGAAGATTATTAGATACATCAGTGCATACCTTTTGCAATGTGCTATGGTACAAAATGTTTTGCAACGATGGAATTACTGAAGTAGCTATATTTGATGCCGATGGACTGGTAGTTCAACTGATATTGGAGTTAAGAACTGGGGACTGAGGAAGAAGAAGAAGAAAAAAAAAAAAAAAAAAAAAAGAAAGATGCTTACAGAAAGCAGAACACCTCAAAGGTGACATAGTATAGATTCTATAGAATCACGACACTAAACTTCCAGAAAAATGAATAAACACAATGACTGTTTATACGAAGTGTTGTTACTGATAAAGAAAAAGATGTACAGATTTAATTGTAGTAAGCTTTTACAGAAGATACAAGATAGTATCACCATTCTAATAAGCACTAATAATGGGATTAATGGCAAATAGCCATTGAGTGTGACTGTACGAACAATTCACATCAACAAATATAAAGTAATTCCATACCTTAACGTCTGCCGAAGTGACTTTAAAACGTCCCTTGCGCTGCACCACAGCTTCCTCTGATGCATCCTCTATAATATCAGATTCCACACAATTAGAAAAAAGGTAATGTAATACTGATCTTTTATTTATTTATCAAATGGCACTTTAAAATAACAAAAACAAGGTGAATTATCAGGTCAACGATGGCTTACCGGAATAAGAGTTAGTTGAGTTGTTCTTCTTACGACTTTGTAAAGGACCACTATAACTGCACTCAACTCGAAGTCTTCATATTGTTAATTAACGAGATAAATTACTAAACAAAAAATTGTTGAAATAAATATAGCTAGTGTACGCATACATATATTACAATCTAAGCTCCATATATATAAATTATTACCAATAAGTAAGGGAAATGCTTGGAAGGGCCACAGGTTGAGAGGGGGTGGGTCAGACAAAAGCAAAACCAACTACAGTATAATATTTGAGACAAAAACTTCAATAATCAATACCACTCTCTCTGGTAGAACCAATTAATATAATCCAGCTCATACAGGATCTCACTAATTGACATATGTAATTTGAAGAGCTGGTAGATGGAAGAACACAACAATAAATCTATAATATGTAAAAGGTCCCATGTCCCATCTACTCAACACTGTACAAAAATATTCCCTTGTCTCATGATAATAGCAAGTCTCGATTTTGGGATTTGGAAAAACTGCAACTCTTTCATTTGATGGTAAATTTTAAGCAAGTAGCAACGATTATAATAAATTTCCATATGCCACATTAAATACATCACATTTAAAGCGCATCTCTTCACAAAAATTTATTCTTAATTCATTGTTGAAACCATTCTAGACAGTAGACAATTACTGCAATCATCTTGTAAACACTTCGGTTAGACTGTGTCTTAGGTCAACCATTGCAATTTCCATGGGATGGAAGGACTACTTTATTGACTCCTTTTCAAACTCTAAAACAATAAGATAAGAACCATGGTTACCTCTCAAAATCGCCAATTGACTTCTTAGCAGAATGCAAATTATCAGGTAGCAGTGAACCACTCGAATATTTTTTGGGACCATTAATGATGAGCTGTGGCAAGGATTTTCTCTGTTGCAGATGATCAGAATCATTTTGTTTTGCTTGGTCCTCGGTTTTTAGTGAAACCTTTATAGCACCTTGCTGGTCAGTATCTGAGAGATTTTCATCTCCCGCGCTTGTGCTAACCACCGCATCATCCTCACAAACATCAAAACATCCCCTGTATTAAATAGAACTCTGAATCAGACGATACGATACAAAAAGAGGTTTTGAACATTCATAAAAGTTTCAATTCCGCATCAGCTTATTATATGAAACCTAAAGAGGAAAAAAAAAACACCTAAATTTGGATGCTGATTACGATCTTACTTTAGTGCTTGAATAGGTTTCATAGGAAATGCTGCAAATGAATCCTCCAAGTTTGGAACTTCATCAATTTCATCCTGTAATTTAAGAAGTTTGATCTTTAATCTTCCATGTTAAATAGAATTTGGGATAAAACTGTCAAGAAGAAGGAAAATTAGAGTGAGAAAGAAAAGGTTAATTCAGCATGATACCTCAAGGTGGGACCCATCATCTGAATGACTAGATGATGAGCTCTCTGCTGGTGATCCAACATCATTGAGCCCGTTTTGCTGCTTAATACTCACATTCGTATCTTCGGCATTTGAACTTTCATCATAGTCCTGGATCTGCACTCAGGTAAGCACAGTAAAAAGGTAAAACAACTACTACCTTCTGATTAAAACCGATAAAACATTATTCAATAATACATACAAGAGCGGCCTGATTCTTCAAGTCCTCCAAATTAAAATTCCAGGCACTTATTCCACGAATATATTCTTGCTGCATGTTACGAGATATCAATATATCAGGACACTATAACTGAATAAAGATCAGATATAACATAAAGATGCCTAAACCAACATTTTCATACTAAACAATATTGATTGTGGGCTATTTCACCTGTGATAGTTGTTCTTTATTTCCATTTAAGTCGTTGTTCTGTAAAAGAAGTTCTGCTTCTTTTGCCTGAAACAACAAAATGGTCAAGGAACTGCAAAAAGATAAGAGTAACAAAAAATAAAACTACATAAGGCATAGCATGGTACAACTAGAACACCTTTAGTGTCCGAAAGCGATCACCTAGAGGGGGGAGACCCTCAAGGATGGTACGCTGAAGATAATCAGTTGGCCGTGCATGTTTAAAGAATGGATGCTTCAAAAGCTTCTCTGATGAGGGACGTTTTTTAGGGTCTTTCACTAAGCAAGCAGCAACCAAATCTTTAAAAGACTGCACATTCACCATAAGTTAGCATGGTGTTTCTATATACCAGTATCTATCTAGGATGACACAAACCTTCGAAAATCTTTTGTCCCTTTCATAATCAAGACCAGGTGGTGCATTTTGTAGTGTCATCAGCAAAACCTGAAGAAAATGAGATGAATCAATAAGAATTGTGTTGTGATTCAGTAATTAAATAACTGACCTAATGGTTAGATAGCGAGATCGATATTTATTACTTTCATTGGTGGATACTTTGAGAATGGAGCATGGCCATGAGCAAGTTCAAGTGCTGTGATTCCAAATGACCAGATGTCTGCTCTGTTGACACACAACATAGCTCTTTAGCTTATACATTTCAAAGCATAGATAACTGTAATGATTTAATAAAAGAAATTCACTCGACAGCAGTAACAAATATATGAATCAAGGCTTACTTAAAGTCGTATCCATGTAGTTGTTGCATTACCTCTGGTGCCATCCTGGGAAAAAAATAGATGTGAATAGTCTTTAAAGTCAGTAAAGCGCATCTAATACATAAGAAAATGACAAGAAATAACCACATAAAAAAAATAATAATAATAAAATAAAAAAACCCAACAACAAAAGATGTGAAGGGCCAGAAAAAGAAACATACCAACAAGGAGTTCCCACAAAGGTATTTCTGGAACGCTGCCTATCCCCAGTATCAAACATGCATGCAGATACTCCGAAGTCAGCTAACTTGATGGAACCATTAGAATCAGCTAATATATTCCCTGCCTGAGATTAACTAGCCAGAATTATAAACTGCTAATTGAATGCAGGTAAAGAAGGGAAAAAACTATATATAGAGAGATGAACACCTTGTATCACTACAAAATCAGGTAAGAACTACAGCCTCTATACAAGAAACTACAGACCATAAAGACCGATTTCTACAAAAAGAAAAAAAAGATGCCCCACCTCCCTGAGTAATGTATCCTATGATAGTAAATTGAGACCATCCTACAATGGAAAACTGACATTAAATTTTACATGACCCAAATAAGACAGAAGTAATGGTTNAGGAAAATTAGAGTGAGAAAGAAAAGGTTAATTCAGCATGATACCTCAAGGTGGGACCCATCATCTGAATGACTAGATGATGAGCTCTCTGCTGGTGATCCAACATCATTGAGCCCGTTTTGCTGCTTAATACTCACATTCGTATCTTCGGCATTTGAACTTTCATCATAGTCCTGGATCTGCACTCAGGTAAGCACAGTAAAAAGGTAAAACGACTACTACCTTCTGATTAAAACCGATAAAACATTATTCAATAATACATACAAGAGCGGCCTGATTCTTCAAGTCCTCCAAATTAAAATTCCAGGCACTTATTCCACGAATATATTCTTGCTGCATGTTACGAGATATCAATATATCAGGACACTATAACTGAATAAAGATCAGATATAACATAAAGATGCCTAAACCAACATTTTCATACTAAACAATATTGATTGTGGGCTATTTCACCTGTGATAGTTGTTCTTTATTTCCATTTAAGTCGTTGTTCTGTAAAAGAAGTTCTGCTTCTTTTGCCTGAAACAACAAAATGGTCAAGGAACTGCAAAAAGATAAGAGTAACAAAAAATAAAACTACATAAGGCATAGCATGGTACAACTAGAACACCTTTAGTGTCCGAAAGCGATCACCTAGAGGGGGGAGACCCTCAAGGATGGTACGCTGAAGATAATCAGTTGGCCGTGCATGTTTAAAGAATGGATGCTTCAAAAGCTTCTCTGATGAGGGACGTTTTTTAGGGTCTTTCACTAAGCAAGCAGCAACCAAATCTTTAAAAGACTGCACATTCACCATAAGTTAGCATGGTGTTTCTATATACCAGTATCTATCTAGGATGACACAAACCTTCGAAAATCTTTTGTCCCTTTCATAATCAAGACCAGGTGGTGCATTTTGTAGTGTCATCAGCAAAACCTGAAGAAAATGAGATGAATCAATAAGAATTGTGTTGTGATTCAGTAATTAAATAACTGACCTAATGGTTAGATAGCGAGATCGATATTTATTACTTTCATTGGTGGATACTTTGAGAATGGAGCATGGCCATGAGCAAGTTCAAGTGCTGTGATTCCAAATGACCAGATGTCTGCTCTGTTGACACACAACATAGCTCTTTAGCTTATACATTTCAAAGCATAGATAACTGTAATGATTTAATAAAAGAAATTCACTCGACAGTAGTAACAAATATATGAATCAAGGCTTACTTAAAGTCGTATCCATGTAGTTGCTGCATTACCTCTGGTGCCATCCTGGGAAAAAATAGATGTGAATAGTCTTTAAAGTCAGTAAAGCGCATCTAATACATAAGAAAATGACAAGAAGTAGGCACAAAAAAAAAAAAAAAAAAAAAAAAAAAAAAAAAAAAAAAAAAAAAAAAAAAAAAAAAAAAAAAGAAAAGAAAAAAAAAAAGAGAGAGAGAGACAAGATGTGAAGGGCCATACCAACAAGGAGTTCCCACAAAGGTATTTCGGGAGCGCTGCCTATCCCCAGTATCAAACATGCATGCAGATACTCCGAAGTCAGCTAACTTGATGGAACCATTAGAATCAGCTAATATATTCCCTGCCTGAGATTAACTAGCCAGAATTATAAACTGCTAACTGAATGCAGGTAAGGAAGGGGAAATACTATATATATAGAGATGAACACCTTGTATCACTACAAAATCAGGTAAAAACTACAGCCTCTATACAAGAAACTACAGACCATAAAGACCGATTTCTACAAAAAGAAAAAAAAGATGCCCCACCTCCCTGAGTAATGTATCCTATGATAGTAAATTGAGACCATCCTACAATGGAAAACTGACATTAAATTTTACATGACCCAAATAAGACAGAAGTAATGGTTAGATACTAGGACTATACTTTTTATTCTGTCGAAAACATGCTACTATAAAGAGTATTTTTCAAAAAACATTGTCAGAGTATTTACATGAGAAATATTCTGTGTACAACCACCAAATCGTGGAAATGACATGTAATAGATCATTCTGGAAGAACCAAGTGCAATACCTTTACATCTCTGTGAATATGCCCATGTGCGTGAAGATAGACCAAGCCTTTGAGGACCTCTCGCAGCACTGTAGCAATTACAGGCTCTTCAAAACCTTCTGGATAAGAGGTTTTCATTATGTGAAGACACGAACCCCCAGCCATATATGGCATAACAACCCAAAGATGTTGGCCGGTTGTGAAAGAACAATATGCTTGTAATAAATTTGGATGGTCGATCAAGCTCATGGTTTGTACCTCACGACGAATGCCATCCTGTTTAATTCATAACAAGGTTTTAGAAAGACAAATGCAAAATTTAATATTAAAAACATAACAAAAAAATATTTTGCCAATATCTAAAACTTTAAGGTCATGCAATGCATAACTAATAATGTCACGTCATGAGCTCTAAAACTGTGAAAAAGTTCATTTATCCATCCATTTAGGTGTATTGCAACCCGCAATTGACAATAAGATCCTTATAAACTCGCACCTCAACTGCTTACACAAACAAAAGTATTTAATAAATCTACTCGGAGCTTCTATTGTTACTCCCCAAACATGTTGAAAAAGGAAAGATATATATACCATGATTATGACGTACACTTAGCAATGGCAACTAAAGTTCACGTCTTAGGTTCACAATAGAAAAATACATTGCTGAAAACTGTATAACATGTGTAACCCTATGCCTAGGAATTGATAGGTGACTAAAACGCAAAACTGCAACAGTTGACATCCAAGTGTATTATTTGTTGAGTGAAATGAAACCAACGTACCAAGTCATTATTACACTTTTCCAGATCAAGAGCCTTGATCGCAACTATCTTATTCAACGGAATACAAAGCGCCCTGTACACGGAAGCACTAACTCCTTCACCAACTTCCTCATACAGCTTGTAATCCTCGGCATTGACAGGAAATTTCTGCTTAGGTATTTCCATTTTGTTCGCTAATTCAAAAACATACAACCATTGTTACCATAAGATGATCACTTCATTCCAACACGGTAACATAGCTCTTCACAACACTGACGGTTTCATCAGGACCGGATTCGAGGTCTTCAAAACATCATCCCCGTTGGAGCCACTACCAAATGCTGATATAATAACAATACACTAACTTCAACCTAGGCTATACAGAAAGTTAAAAAACTGTCAATGTGGACCGATGATCGCTTGAATAGATAAACTTTGGCGTACGACCTTAATGTAACTGCTTTAGCGGTGAAGTGTTGCAAGAGAAAAACTCAATTAAGCACCAATCCTGAAACGTTGGTAGAAACCGCCGTCAACCATAGGAGCAAAAGATATAGTCAGTAACACGCATATAATGATTAATTGAAAGACTAAGTAGGGGGGAAAAAAAGGTAGGATTTCATTCAAACGGTTCAGTTTAAGTAAAAAATAAAGTTTACTTTTCACCGATCAATACACCACCTTAGCAAGTAGCAAGTACTAGAAAGTAGAAACACAATTATTTTGGACCAGTACATTCAGAAAAATTCAGGGAGTTTGTTTTCGCTTATATAGCCGGCTTATGGATTATTTGATTTTGAGCCTATGCTTCATAAGCTCAATTTTTGTGGCTTATTTTGAATCTTTTTGGCTCATATATGTTTCTTATGTTATAATAAAATTATATAAGCCGAATAGTTTCAAAATAAGCCACAAAAAGTAAGCTTCTGAAACATAAGCCCAAAACCAAATAAGCTATAAGTCGAAAATAAGCATTACGAAGCAAAAGTCCATCAGTGTCCCTTGACACCCCCTACTTCTGCTCCTATATCGCTAAACTTATTTATGGGGTGTCTGGATCAGCTTATTTAGCTGGCTTATGGGCTTATTTGACTTTGGAAAAGCCGATAAGCTCACTTATTGAAGCTTATGACCTTATCAACTTCACATTATTGGCTAAAGCCAATAATCTAAACATAATAAGCTCTAAAAAGTGAGCTTATCAGCTTTTTCCAAAATCAAAATAAGCCCATAAGCCAGCTAAATAAGCTAATCCAAACGCCCTATTAGCAACGCAACATATGTTGATCTAAATTAGAGTAAAAAGTCATAATTACACTAGACATTACCATAACCATAACTATACAAAAGAAAGAAAAAATGTATCATAAACTCCTTACAATAACATTTCTAATTATGATCATATCAAACTGAATATCAGAATCAGGATCCACCACAAGTAATCAACAGCAACATTTCACATGATGATAATTAAGTAACGAAATGAATTAATAAGAAGGATGTACGGACCTAATCGGATAGATAGAGATGGCATAACTGAATTTTGATTGACCATAAAAAGACCGACTAGTTGATCAAATAATATTTAAACTGGAACGACGTCGTCAAGGGGAACAGATAAGCCTTTGCTTGCTTGGGCTAATCCGTCGTAGCTGGCGCATACGACTATTTTTATTTTCTAGATCGTACCTTCGCTGTATAACCAAAACTAATACCAATATTATAATACCCGTGCACGCACGGGGTTTTGACATAAAAATTTTATCATGTATTTAATACCGAATATATTGTCTTTAAATGTTTTGAACTTTACATCTATTAGTTTAGTATATATATGTTAAATTTATTTTGCAATAACAATGTCTATTAAAAACAGTCGCGACACCCCTGTATTCGGCTATTTTTACAATTCCAAACACCCCTAAAATTAGCAATTGAAATAGTCTCAAACACCCTTGAATTCAGCTATCAAGACAGTTTCAAGCACTCATCAATTCAGCTATTAAAAACAGTCCAAACACCTTCAATTCTGCAATTAAAACTGTCATAAAAACCCTATAATAACTATTAAGACAGCCATTAAAACAATCCTAATCACCATTGAATATAACTATTAAGACGGTTCCAAAACCCTTTAAAAACTTATTATAATTAGTAAAAAATACAGTCCCAAACTCCAATAACTTAAGCAAGTCCTACTTTAGTAAACCGACTCATTCTTTTCGCAGCAGATTTTCAAGTGAATGAAACACATTAGTTACATCTCTTTCTAGATCATCATTAATCTATATTACAACAAATTCAAAAGCAATTAACACATCAAATACTTGTGAGATTTTTTTATTTTTTTTTTTATTTTTTTTTATTCTTTTATTTTTGTGTGCAACTTTGGAATAAGGTTAATGCAACATATATCAGTGCCTGAGACAAAGGCATTTATATAACGTTAACTTGGGATTATGTGAGTTAGCCGTTTAACTATATGAAAATTCAAGAGACAACTTGATTTTAAAATTCAATAAACACATATACCATATAAGCAAATTATTATATCAAATACATGTTCTAAGTAACCTTCAAAGTAAATCCGTAGTTGATGCATCAGGTGTAGTTTCCGGGGTTTTTATGCTTCCTACTTTAGCATACTTGGTGATGAACTTGTATTCCCAGTCTCTTAATGTGTCAAGTTCGAATAAACAACGCATAAGGACCAACTGGTATATAAAACATCTTGAAAGAAACATCAATCAGCTAATACTCAAACTATTGGCACAAAACGTACACTTTTTTTCGTCATTTCTTTCGGACTTAACAACGCGCACAATACACTTTCTACTAAAGTTATAAAAAATAGAAGGTGCAGCCTAATAGAGCATATCACTTGTCAAAATGAGTAAATTAGTTTTGTATAACGTTTTTAACTGACAGACATGCTGAGGTTGAGGTTGATGTTGATGTTATTCTTTAACTTTAACTATTGATATCATGTTGTACAAAATGTGCGAGTTTAGTAGCAAATAATGAGCGTTAATGAAGTTAAATATGCTCGTAAAGTTTTTAAAATGTTTTTATGGATATTCATATATAAATTTTAAATAACAATTTCATAAGTCGTTGTTATAAGTAGAATGACGTATATTTATTTTCATATCACAGTAACTCGTGCTTACCATTTGATATTTATATTCCCGTTAGTAATAATTTAGCCGTATTTAATATTCAAACCCGTGTAAGCATAAATTAAACATTTAAATAGAATAACATGAGTCCTCATTTAAAAAAATATTATAATGAATGAAAGTCTAAAACTAACAATATTAAAACTAATTCGCATATTTACAAAATTTTGTAATTTAATGGATGAAAGTCTAAAACTAAGGCTAATACTCATGTAATTTTAAACAAACTTATTATTATAAAGTATAAGGGGTACAAAGTGTAAGGGTTATTTGTGTTTTTTCTAAAGTTATTAAAAATATGGAAACTTGTAATTTTACACTTAGCTCTATATAATTTATTTAAAATTCAACCACTAAAGTTTTATTAATTACTTCCTCTTGTTTTAAGTTTTTGTTTTCATAAATTTGACACCTATATTTTTATGCATTTTTTTTCTTAACCAAATTACTCCACCAAATTTATTAAGTTTGACCAAAATCAATTTAATTTTGACTTTCTATTGACCAATCATATTTCTCGATTTCGTCTACGTGGCAAAATCGAGCCCTCCTATTGGTCTAATTTTTTTTCCAATGAGAAGGGTTTTACAAAAACACTCTGAAATGATGTAATTCTTTTATTATATAAATTATATAAAAGATACTTGCAAATTTTAATGGGTCAATTTCAGATATAAGAAATTTTATATTTACTCGAATATACTTTAAAAGGATCATACATTATAAATTTTAATAGTTACACAGTATATATGAAATTAATTATGAAAGTAAGAATAAATATAAAATTCATCCAATTTTAATTATACACTAGTCCGCTTCGTTGTATATAAGTTGTTGTTAACAAATCTGGTCGTTAAATATGTTAACGGTATTTTCGATTAAGGACATTAAGGAAGTTTTTTATTAAAGTTGTAACAAAGTTTTAAGTCTTTAATAAATTACATTTGTAGCTTGAAAGTTAATTTTTAGCATATTATATAATAGCTTATAATAAAACTTCCAATCGATCAGTAAGTCTATGTCAGTTTTAAGCATATCAAAGAAAAATGAAATATTTTATGTTAATACTCTTTATTCTCACATTTTTTGAATCCGGCATACTGGTCTTTTCTCTTCTTTTTAGTAGGTGATTCTTTAATACTTACATCCATTACATAAAATCAATCTTCTAAGTTATAAATCTTTGATATTTATATTTGTTGCATGCAACTCTAATCTTTATTGAATTCAATAATAGTTTATATGATTTGCATCTTATATACTCACATTTATTGCATTAAACTCCAATTTTTATTATTAGGTAAAATGTAAAATTTGATTGCTTATAAAATTTAATTATTAGTTTATAATAAATATTCATATCTTAATTATCCATATTGCATGAAACTCAATCCTCTAAATTTAGGTAAAACATTAATTTAAGTTTTTCACTTTTCACTTCTTGACATTTTGACCATTTTCTCCTTATAGATAGTATAGATTTAAACTTAATTCATTTTCTAAGTTAAGCTCATAAAAAAACAAATTATTATTAGCTTAACTTTTCAAATTAAAACAATTAGGCTGAATCAAAGACACCTCTCTTCCATACATGATTGCGTATATTACAAAAGCAATATAATATTGTTGTAACTTATCCAATGTTCATTTATTTTCCCATGTTTTATTGTAGAAAATAATGCATATATTGTTAAAAAATAATGCAATTTGTTGTAGAGACCATGTGGGGTTTGACATGGTTTGGATAGCAATAGAGCTATCAGCTATCTGTATAACACAATTTATGTCCATTTTCATTTCAGAATATAAAAACCAGTAAATGATATTATACACATATAAATGTTTTTTTATACGGATACGGAGTATGGTTTTGTAAATATTGTGTTTATATTTGGTTCAAATCTATATATATTATAGTGTTTATATGAAGTTGATGGGTCACTTTTATGCTAAAACAATAAAATGAAGANATCTCTACTTGGCATTAATACTGGTTGACCAATATTAAGTCTGGCAGTGTAATTTTAGTGACTGTTAGTACTGGTCATCGGCCCAATGATTTTTACTGTTTCAATAGTACCGTTGCACCATTTCAGTATTCTAAAGTATATAAAGATAATATTTTGATTTTATTTTCATACTTATCTTTTATTTACTCTCTAAAAATATTGCAACAAACAAATCATTCATACAATGGACTATGAAGACAAGGGAAGGTGATACAAAGCCAATCATATAATGGACTAGAAGAGCACAAACAGGGAAGAAAGGAGGAAAGAAGTCAGATGATCCTTCCTCTGGAAGCTCTAAACCTGAAGAATCAGTACCTAAACCTAAAGTTGCTAATTGGCAGATGATCAAGACTGGAAACAGAGCAGCTTATCAAATCATAAGGGAAGATAACACTGATAAGGTTTATCTTATCTTTCCAGCTGTACTGAATGATTTGTCCAGGGAAGACCTTCAGGAGTTGCACAGGTTGGTAATGCAAAAGTATGGAGATGGCAGACCTGAACAAGGGTTTGACAGAGTGTTATGGGGGGATCTAAAAACTATGTTTGATCCACCATCCAAGACTGATGAGGTTTGGAAGCTACCTTTTCAACAGCAGCTTGTTACATGGAGGTACTTTTCTAGTTGTGCGGTTCACTCTTTAACCTTGANTTTCCAGCTGTACTGAATGATTTGTCCAGGGAAGACCTTCAGGAGTTGCACAGGTTGGTAATGCAAAAGTATGGAGATGGCAGACCTGAACAAGGGTTTGACAGAGTGTTATGGGGGGATCTAAAAACTATGTTTGATCCACCATCCAAGACTGATGAGGTTTGGAAGCTACCTTTTCAACAGCAGCTTGTTACATGGAGGTACTTTTCTAGTTGTGCGGTTCACTCTTTAACCTTGAACACTGCATACATATACATGCTGGCAGAGGTAGAATACCCATTGCATCCCAGAACTTGCAAGGAGATGCTTGAGAAAAAGCTGTTCGATGACACAAAAGATGAAGGATACTTTCAACTCCTGCAGTTAATTGAGAAACAGTCTCAAAAGGAGGCTGTTTGTGGTGTTTGAAAGAATTTTCAGTGCTAAGGAGAGATGGGTTTGAGATGATTTTACTTGGAGCTTACTTAGTAAAAGTGCTTTGCACTGACACAACAAATGGTTATCAATCCACCATGTCTAACCCACATAAGGACTGGCTAATACAAGAGCAAACGGCTCTAGGTAAAGATATCTCAAATCCGTTTATGGCTGTCAATTTGCCAAAAAATTGAATGGTATTCAACTCACCATATCTGTGATAGTGAAGAGTTGACTAGCCCACAAGGTTATAGCTTGTGGTAAAGGCTGTGGAAAACCATAATTGGTAATCAACTGACCAAGATGATGACTGCATTCCATCAAAGAGTTGGCTAGTCCAAAAGCAAACGGTTTTGGGTAAAGACAAATCAAATCCGTTGATAGCTGATGGTTTGCTAAAAATCATATGGTTATCAATGTACCATGGTCTTGTACCAAAACATTGGCTACTCCAGAGTTAACTGGTAAAGAGACATCAAATCCATTAAAATTTTCAATGATTCACCTCTCACAGGTGTTAACACACATGAAAGTGATGAGAATAGTATGAAACTTTTTGGTTTGATGTACATAGTTCAAATGTTGCTGCAAAGATAAGAAGGTGCAAAAGATGTGTTGTTATATGTTGCTTCAAAGACATAAAGATTCAACAAAGAGTTGCAGGTCAACAATAATTCCAAGGAGCTTACATTCAAAATCTTCAACGCATTTCTGAAGAAAGAAACTTGAAGTTCATAAAGCATGAAGATCAAGTTAGGGGAGGATTGTTGGGAATTATTGTAACCAGACTTAAGTCTGGAAGTTAGTTAAGTCTGGTAGATAGTTAAGTCTGCCAATACTAAGTTAAGTCTGGCAGACCTAGTTAAGTCTGTTTATGTTTTAGAATGGTTAAGTCTGTTTTGCTTAACAAGATATATATCTTAGGAGATATTATAGCAAAGGATATGCACACGGATAGATATCTTAGGAGAAGATATGTGTGCATCCTTTTACACGTTTTGTAGAATTAAGGTTTCCTTATAGTATAAAAGGAACCCTACGGCATTGTGTTCTATGCCAAGTGTTTCAAAGTTTAATAGAATATAAAGTTAGTAATTCTCTGTGTTGTTCTTACTGCTTGTGTTAATATTCCGCGTTAACATCAAGTATACATTGTTTAAGAGTTTCTCATATAGATAGTTTGGATTTATCCAAGGTTTCTATTGTCTTACAAAGGCTACTTAGATCCAAAACTTTTGGACCTACAAGTTCCCAAAATATAAGTTTTCAAAACCAGCTTTTAAAAGATTATGAAGATTATTTTTTTATAAATTAACTGATTTTTAATCTTTTTCAGCAACAACACTAGCACCACTACAAAAAAAACTACAATTTTAATATTTTTCAGCAACAGCACCGGCATTAGCACCAGCACCAGTATCAACAACACCAGCACCAGCAACATCTATTTTTACCAAACATACTCAAGATAAATCAATTAAAATTTAATGTCTTAATTGCATTAGATTTGTTTCGCCTTTAATGACCCGACCTCACTTGTTTCAAATGACTTGACCTGACATGCTATCTAATGAAGTTTTTTTTAACCAACGCCTCCCGTGATTATTTTTCCTGGCTCCGCAAATGAAATATACTTATATTTATTAGTTTGTGTAAAATAATGAAACTTATACTAGTAGGTGAGTACGCATTATCTTTTCAACTATACAAAGAGCACAAGTATATATAAAGTAAAGCCCGGCATTTATCCATTACCTATATATATTAAAGCGCTTGAGGCGCATTTTTTTATATTTTATTTTGGGCTTTAGTGTTGGGCCTGTATGGCCCTGTTTTTGTTGCGCTTCATTATTTTCGGATATTAAATACATGCTCGTGATAAGATTCACCGCTTCCTGTTTGATCAACTTCATAGTTTTTGATCGTCTTTTTTGTCGGCTGTTTGCTTTGTCAGGTGGGTTTTTTTTACCGATTGTTGTTCTATGCCTTATTTTGGTGTTAATTTTTGTTGCTTTTGCTCTGCTCGTGGATGTAGTCATTTGCATGTTTGTCTGGTGTTTTGCCTATCTTTGTGTGTATTTTCTTCCCACTTCTTGCACTTGTGTCCTGTGGTTTCTATCACTTGCTTTTGTTCGTAGTGTTTGTTTTCTGGTAATTCATATATGATATGCGAAAGAAAAGAAAAGCAATTGCGAATAGTATGGCATATGATATGCCGGGAGACGCTTCTCAACCAGTTGTCTCTGATGGTGGTGTCACTCATGGCCATAATGTTTGTGCATATGATGGTGATTCTGATGGACCTTCTGTTCAACGTCATCGCCTGAACGATGCTCGGCATGTTGCTTCTTTGAGTGGTGGTCTGGCTGGTGGTTCGGAATCGTCTCGGTTAAATGCTCATTTAATTGATGCGCTCCCAGCTGTTCCACCTGCATTACATGTCACTTCAGGGGCCCAAGAGGGTTCCTCATTACCTGCCCAACCAATAACAGTTGATGGGTTAGAGTCTGCGTTTATGGTTGGTACCATTCAGCATCAGCCTTTTCGGGCTCATACAGATGCAGCATGCCTANCATGTCATTTCATGGGCCCAAGAGGGTTCCTCATTATCTGCCCAACCAATAACAGTTGATGGGTTAGAGTCTGCGTTTATGGTTGGTACCATTCAGCATCAGCCTTTTCGGGCTCATACAGATGCAGCATGCCTACAAGGTTGGTCGTTGTTTTCATACTATTGTGCTATTTAATTCTAAGTATTCTACAGTTTCGTCTAATGGTGGCCCTGTGTGGGTGCAGGTTCATCTGGTGTTCCGGCACCTTTTTCTGTTGGTGGTCCTTCTAATGGTGTTCCTGTGATTCTAGACTTCACAAGTGGCCAGATAGGTTGCAACCATGTTCCGGCTGGACGTAAGTTTAATCTATAGAAATTATTTATTGCTGTTTTATTTCTATTTTATGCGATGCGTTGTGCTATGGTTTATTCTTATGTCGATCTTTCTATCCAATCAGGTTTTGACAATGTCAGTGGTAGCTTACCACGAGCTACACCACGAGGACCGAGGCGTAGCCGTGCACGTAACATTCTGCTTATCTTTGTTCTTAATAGGTATCATAATTTTTACGTTTGGTTTGACTATGCACATTAAATTTTTTTAATGGTTTTTTTAGGTGGAGCGCGCGCGCCTTCTAATCAGCAAGATTCTCATAATGGTTCGTATTACGTTATCTACAAGTCGTTTTCTGTTTTCCGAGAAGAAAGTATTTTCCCTATTATTAATAGTATTGTATCTATAGACTATTTGTCTTTATAGTCTGAGTCACACAATAAAGGGGCCTCATATTTTTTTCCAAAATATATATTTTTTTTACAACTTTGTATTATGACTATGTTGCATGCGTCTGGTCTTTTATGTTTTATACAACCCTATTTGTTACCACAACCGAAGATTGTATGTTTTTTCGTGTGTAAATTGCATTTGTACAAATTCTTTTTTAACCAGTTGCGTATGGATTTCTTTACTCAGTGAATTTGGTTTCTGTATATACCGTGCTATTCTTTTGTTATAAACAGAGTACTCTAAATCTGCTTACTAAAAGATACCTTCTATTTAACCTGATTGTATGTATCACTTGCCTATATGTTTTGACAGGCCGGCCAAATATAGTTGATGCTGACGCGCCGCCGGTGCAGGTGCCCGTTGCCCCTTCGCAGCGCCGAGGTTTTTTTTATTTTTTCGCTTCCTTTTATTACATATATATATATTGGGCTCCTATTAACTTTTGTTGTATTGTTTCTCTCATTCATTTACAGGGGCGCCATTGGATTATAAACAATTTGGTGCCTGCAACGGAGTTTGCCAGTATTGTGGTGCCCTGTTTTGGCTTGAGGAAAAGAGAAGTGGGTTGGCAGCATCTGTGGTTCCTCAATATCAAAGATGCTGTGCAGGTGGCCGTGTCATCTTACCATCGTATGGTGAATACCCACCGTATATAATGGAGTTGTATTCGGACAGGCATTTTATGGATAATATAAGGGCATATAACCAAATGTTTGCGATGACTTCATTCGGCGCAACCGTTGACAGCTCAATAAATACAGGGGGGGCGCCTTACGTGTTTAGAGTTTCAGGCCAAATATATCACTGGATTGGTGGTTTCTGCCCTTCAGGCGATGACAACCCACGGTTTTTACAGATGTATGTTTACGATACGGATCATGAAGTGCAGCATAGATTGTCTCATTTTGATCCACATGAAAGACGTGTTTTGCGGGAGGACATAATACAAGGTCTAATTGAATTTTTCAATACTCACAACGCGTTAGTTCATCTGTTTCGTACTGCGAGAGATAAGCTACGTGAGGCTAATATACCTGAATTTCAGATAAGGTTGTTTGGCGTTGTTGGTAGCAGCCAATATGAGCTACCAACTGCTGATACTATAGGAGTGATTGTTTATGATGGCGGCCCTGAGACAAGAACAGACTATGATGTGGTTATACAGCGGCATTCTGGAGAGGGGGAGAGTGTTAGTAAATTGCATCCATTATATATGGCATTGCAATTTCCTCTTCTTTTTATTTATGGCGAGCAAGGTTACCATCTAAAGTTAATGCTTGCGGGTTGGGGGGGTTCAGATACAGAGGAACAGAAAAGATTAACAATGAAAGCCTACAGGAGAGAATGGAGTTCATAAGGCGCAAGCAGAATGACATACGCAGTGAGTATCTGTCTGGTATCTATGATGCAATTACTAGGGGTGATCGAAGTGGGGGCGATGTTGGGTCTCGCATTATCTTACCAGCATCTTTTACAGGGGCCCGATACATGTACAGTCATTATTGGCGCACTTGCAATATGTCGGGTCCATGGTAACCCGTCATTTTTTGTCACGTTCACTTGTAATGTCAAGTGGCCAGAAATACAAGACTACATGAATGATTTCCCGTCATTGAACACTGCTGACAGACCCGATATAGTCGGACAGAGTGTTCGAACGAAAGATTCATGCGCTTATAAGTTTCATCAGACAAGAGCGGGTTTTTGGAAAAATAGTTGCGGGTACTTTCTTATTCTTTTGATTCTCTATATTATTTTTCTTATTACTTATTCATTGAATATCAACTTTAAACTTTTGTTTGTTACAGTATTATATACGGTCGAGTTTCAGAAACGAGGGCTCCCACACTGCCATATACTGTTATGGACGGAAGGTGTCTCAGCCAATGTTCAAGGCCGTAATATAGATGCATATATAAGTGCCGAGCTGCCTGACCACATCCGTGACCCAGAAGGATTTAGAGTAGTCTCGGAATTAATGATGCACGGTCCTTGTGGCCGTGC